>BROE01000023.1:0-28331 GCA_036571765.1 Plecoglossus altivelis
GGTGGAGGTGGATGGTTCTGTCAGTGTAGGCAATGTTGAAGTCGAACGAGACAATTGAGTGGATGGTGTTTGGGTGAAGCTGGATTGATCTGTTGAAGTGGAGGTGGAGTTTGGTGATGTTGTTTGTGAGGTTTGGACGGAGACAAATTGTCCTGTTGATGTAGTGGAGTTTGAGGATGTGTGTGAGGTTGCTTTTGTGGGTTGAGCAGAGACAGGGGATTCTGTTGGCATGGTTGATGTTGGCAGAGAGTGTAAAGTTAGAAGTGAGTTTTGAGCGAAAATGGATGGATCTGGTGATTTAGGTGATGTCAATGTAGTAATAAATGATGAGGCGGATGTTGTTTTGGATGGTTGCGTGGAGTCAGATGGTTCTATAGGTGTTGTTGGTGTCGAGTTGAGCCGGGTGGCAGGGTTGGACTGCAGGCTTGGCTGTTGTGAAGGTTGGTCGGACACAGAGGTGTTTGTTGTCAAAGTGGAGTACGAACGAGGTTTAGTTTGAGGGGTTTGGGTGTGGTCCGACGGTGCTGTTGATGTTGTAGATGACTGCAGGGAAGATAGGTGAGAGGGCTGGAAAGAGGTGTATTGTTCTGATGATGGAGATGTTATTGGCGTAAAGCTAGACGACACAGTTGTTGTCAATTGTGAGTCTTGAACGGCGACGCGTGTTTGTGTTGATGTGTTTGAGCCTGAGTTATTGGATGCTAAGGAAGTTGGTTGTGAGGCTTGGGTGGAGGTGGACGGTTGTGCTGCTGTTGGTCCTGAGTTTGATATTAACGGTGATGTTGATTGTGAGGTTTGGGGGAAGACAGACTCTTCTGTTTGTGCAGTCGATGTTAAGTTCATGGATAGCGAGGGTGTCAGTTGTGAGGATTGGGTGGAGACTGCAGAGGTTGTAGAATGTGGCAGAGACGTTAGGGCTGAGAGCTGGGTGGAGGTGGATGGTTCTGTCAGTGTAGGCAATGTTGAAGTCGAACAGACAATGAGGTGGATGTGTTTGGGTGAACGATGATCTGTTGAGAAGTGTAGGTGGAGTTTGGTTGATGTTGTTTGTTGATTTGACGGAGACAAAATTGTCCTGTTGAGCTGTAGTGGATTTGAGGGAGTTGTGAGGTTGTTTTTTGGTTGAGCAAGAACAGGGGATCGTTGCATGGTTGAATGTTGGCCAAGAGAGTGTAAATTTAGAAGTGAGTCTTGGCAGCGAAAAAAGGGATATGATCTGGTGATTTACTCGATGTTACAAGTGTAGTAATAAAAATGATGAGGCGGAGGTTTTTTGGATGGTTGCGTGGAGTCAGATGTTCTATAGGTTGTTTTGGTTGCGAAGTGGAAAGCGGGGTGCAGGCGTGGGGACTTGCAGCTTGGCTGTTGTGAGTTGGGTCGGACCACAGATGGTTTTTTGTTTCCCAAAAAGTGGGCAGTTGTGAGGATTGGGTGGAGACTGCAGAGGTTGTAGAATGTGGCAGAGACGTTAGGGCTGAGAGCTGGGTGGAGGTGGATGGTTCTGTCAGTGTAGGCAATGTTGAAGTCGAACGAGACAATTGAGTGGATGGTGTTTGGGTGAAGCTGGATTGATCTGTTGAAGTGTAGGTGGAGTTTGGTGATGTTGTTTGTGAGGTTTGGACGGAGACAAATTGTCCTGTTGATGTAGTGGAGTTTGAGGATGTGTGTGAGGTTGCTTTTGTGGGTTGAGCAGAGACAGGGGATTCTGTTGGCATGGTTGATGTTGGCAGAGAGTGTAAAGTTAGAAGTGAGTTTTGAGCGAAAATGGATGGATCTGGTGATTTAGGTGATGTCAATGTAGTAATAAATGATGAGGCGGATGTTGTTTTGGATGGTTGCGTGGAGTCAGATGGTTCTATAGGTGTTGTTGGTGTCGAGTTGAGCCGGGTGGCAGGGTTGGACTGCAGGCTTGGCTGTTGTGAAGGTTGGTCGGACACAGAGGTGTTTGTTGTCAAAGTGGAGTACGAACGAGGTTTAGTTTGAGGGGTTTGGGTGTGGTCCGACGGTGCTGTTGATGTTGTAGATGACTGCAGGGAAGATAGGTGAGAGGGCTGGAAAGAGGTGTATTGTTCTGATGATGGAGATGTTATTGGCGTAAAGCTAGACGACACAGTTGTTGTCAATTGTGAGTCTTGAACGGCGACGCGTGTTTGTGTTGATGTGTTTGAGCCTGAGTTATTGGATGCTAAGGAAGTTGGTTGTGAGGCTTGGGTGGAGGTGGACGGTTGTGCTGCTGTTGGTCCTGAGTTTGATATTAACGGTGATGTTGATTGTGAGGTTTGGGGGAAGACAGACTCTTCTGTTTGTGCAGTCGATGTTAAGTTCATGGATAGCGAGGGTGTCAGTTGTGAGGATTGGGTGGAGACTGCAGAGGTTGTAGAATGTGGCAGAGACGTTAGGGCTGAGAGCTGGGTGGAGGTGGATGGATCTGCCGATGCTGATCCTGAGTGTGTTACGCTAATTTTTGGTTGTGAGATAGAATTTTCTGTTGTTACAGTTGATGTTGAGTCGATATAGAGCAAGGGTGTTGGTTTTGAGGATTGGGTGGAGACTACAGAGGATGTAGAATGAGACATTAGGGGTGAGTGCTGGCTGAACGTGGATTTTGTTAATGTAGGTGATGTTGAAGTTGAACGAGACGATTTAGTGGATGTTATCCAGTTGGAGATGAATCGATCTTCTGATAATAGTCCAGATGTTGATATTGATTGCGGTTCTGATGGATGTGTTTTTGTAGACCTAGATGATACAGATGATGTTAGTTGTGATTGTTCAGTGGTGGTCTGGTTTGTTGAGTTAATATTCAGCAAAGGGTTTACGTGTAAGGATTGGGTGGAGATTGTTGAAGTTGCAGAAGATATAGTGGAAGATAGCGGTGTGTGCCGAGCTGTGGTGGATAGTTCTGTGGGTGTAAGTGATTTTGGGTTCATGGACAGCCGGTATGTTGGGTAAGAGTCTTGGTTGGAGAGGGTTGATTCTGTTGATATAGTTAGTTTGGGTGCAGAGTTAATGTCAAGATTGGAGGTTTTGATGGAAATCGATGGCTTTATTGATGAATGTGACGTGGTTTCAAAAATGATTGGACTTGTTGGTAGAGAAGGTTTTGTGAAGGTGGATGGTTCAACTGATGTTATAGAAGATAGTGATGAAGTTGGAGGTGAGGGCTTGGTTAAGATGGATGGTGCTGTGGATGAGGATAATGTTGGCGTAGAACAAGGTGTTGAAGGCAATTTTAGTTGAGAGAGTTGAGCGGACATGTTTTCTGTTGATGTAGTTTGTGCTGAGTTATGGAATTGTGGTTGTGAGGGTTGCTGGGATAGTGTTTGCATGGCAGCTGTGGGAGAAGCACAGGGTGAGGGATTACACCAGGTAACAGTTTACCGTACATGTGATTGTCTAATTTAGATAGTCCTTACTGATATGGTTATATTTTTTTTGGTCATATATTTTCAACTTTCTGCAGTCTCACAGAAATAGTATTCTACCATAACTTTCAAGAATTTTCTTCTGTATTAGAATCACAAACCTGTTTGTTGCCAAATAGGTTTCACATATATTGAATTTGCTTTGGTTATGGTAGTGCAGACAGTAAACAATTAGTAAAATATAAAAGTACTGATAAAACATACAAAAACATTGTATATTTGATTATTTATCACTGTAAATTATCTCAGTTGTTCATATACTGTGTAGCCCCAGCCAAGGCATCAAGCTATTTTAATGGGATAGCACAGGAGAAAATTTGAGAATAGCCCATATCTGTAAATAGAATAAAACCATTATTTTGTGTTTGTATGAGGATGGTGTATGGGGTAACCAAAACATTGAGTAGAGCAGTTTACAAACTAATTGAGAAGTCTCCAACAACATTAATTCATTAGAGATGCAGCTACCCAAGAGATTTCATATTTCTCATTAGTCCTTTGTGGTAAATAAATGTGCAATGTGCACATTCCATGAAATAACAGTGTTGCATACTTTGAATAGAATCTGACATGTCTTTCTTTGAGACTCTCACATTCCTGAAACAGTTTTATATAGTTTTAGATTTTCTGAATATCAGGTTTGAAGTTCCTGGAATGTTCACTTACCTGCCATGACACTGACAATGATTACAAATACCATAATGTATGTCCTGATAAGAAAAGGAGACAATGTATTCAGACAATACAATCTTCTTTTTTGCATCCGTCTCCCCACACCCATATAATTATTTTTGCCATCATATACCAATAGATACATAAACTATTGATAAAAGCGATTAAATGCATTGAGTATCACTTATCAATTTAGTGCTGCGGGTGCAGTTTTGACTATGGTTAGTCCTTCTCTGAATACACAAACAAAAATATTCAGGTTCACTAAGAAATATGTGTATTTAAATGTATTTAAACATTGTGGTTCCATGTGTCACCGCATTCCTACATTTCCACAAATAAAATGTTGATTGTCTACCAATGTTATGGCAAAGAGAAGTACATTCTACAACATAAATTGTCTTTATACTCACCTTTTCAAAACAAGTCGACCAGGCAAATATACAAAATTGAATCTGACATAAGTACCTACATAATATTAGTCCTTTAGTTCACATTACTTGTTCACAAAATAGCCAGGAATCTCACAAAAAAAGATAGTGTGTCTTATCCGTGCTTTGCTCCTGTTCCTATGCAAATTAATGTGTGAGTCGGTGTGCATTTCAAGCTAATGGAGGCAAACCAGTCCAACAACAATCCACAGAGTTCTTTAATCGTCAAATGGAAAAATAGACACTTAACAGCACACTTTGTAAATATAATTAGTTTCATGAAATTAATCTATATATCACAAACTTAAGAAAGTAAATTATGGCAGGGTGGTGAGCAAAGGCATAATATAACCTCAAGGCTATATTTGACATTTATTATCTAGCAGGTGCTTAAGTTCAAAGCAGTGTAAAATGGGGAAGTGTAAGATAGATCCATGTTACAATGTACAAGCAGCACTGCTTTGCATGATATAACTTTATTCAAACAACTAGTTGCACTACAGAATGAACTCCTTTTCACTGTGAACCACCCGTTTGTGAATTAACAACAAACATGAACTTGGAGTTTCTACTAGATACATTCTCCCATCATTCATTTGAAATACATATGTAGACAAATACATATGAATACATGGTGGCAGCGCAGTTTGAGCTCTTGCCTCCTAATAAGGAGATTGTAGGTTCAATTCTTGGGCAAAATCCAACATCACATGATCTCTCTCTGTGGAGTCTCTGCATGTCTTTCCTGTGTTACTGTGTGTTCTTCCCAGGCACTCTGGCTTCCTCTCACTGTCCGAAGACAAGCATGTGATAGGTTAATTGGAATTCTAAATTGCCCCTAGTAAATCAATGAATGTGAGAGTGAATGGTTGTCTGTCTTAGCCCTGTAACTTGTTGGCCCCAGTCCAGGGTGTACCCTGCCTATAGCCTGAAGTTACTTGGATAGGCTAAAGTCACCCAAGATCCCTAATGGGAACAAGCAGCACTGCAATCCCTACCAGGAAATTGCAGAAGACATGAATGTATTCAAATACACATTTAAATGAAATGTACTATATATCACATTCATGTTACATTGAACTATATGCATGGTATAAAATAAATATTTATAAATGTCAGGCACGGTTCAGCTCACATTCAGAGTTCCACCTCAGGCTTACACATGAAACCTGTTGAGTGACATGTTTAGACTACGTGTCAAAATAATTGGTACACCCCAGTACCTCTCAACAAGTGAATTTAACTTGTATGAGTGTATGAGTCACTCCATGGAAGATACATGGGTAGATAGCTCCATAGTTCTTCATTCCCCTCGCCATCACTGACATCAGACTCTGACACCAGTGCCCTACATTTGATACATTTCCATCACTTGATAAAAATCAGGAAGCTCCAAACAATAGGATCTGGCAGCCATCCAAGAGTTCCTGTAAATGTGTCGTTGGTGATTTAACTGATTTAAAAAGACAACAATTAATAGACCCAAAGTGAAGATTATTTGTATACCACATTCAAATGGTATCCAATATACACCAGCATACTGGTGTGTTCCAGTAATGATACAAGTTTATTGTTCACACTCACAGCCATTACAGAAGTTATTCTTGTCAAATAGCACAGTTCATATGACAGAACATATTACTCTTCAAACATTCAAATCATATTGATAGCCACAAATGAACCACAACTACTGTCTGTCTTTATGTCTAGTTTGTTAGAGGCATCTAATACAGCTAATTCAAAAACATTTCTGAAACAATGCATATTTTTGATATCAGATGTATTGAACTGTAGCCTTCCACCATGTGCAATTATCTCATTTGAGGTATCGTGAGTTAAAGCACAAAACTGAAAATAGTGTTTCCTTTTGTTGGAGTTTTGGTTTTTGTTCATAGTAGGCTACCGTTGAAAATGAATACGATTTTCTCCCCATAAGTCCCAATTTGTCTAACAACATTATGTGGAGAAATAGACTAGAATTACATTAAATAATTGTTCACAATTTTGGGTGAATCTTGACAACTACATCACTAAATCTATAGACGTGGTATTGTTAGAAAGAATTAATAGAGTGGTTACAGTCGTATTTATCTATTGTCTTAAACAACTACATATCCCATGAGCGCCATCGGATTTTCGATTTCTTGTCGAGTTCCAGGCGGGGGTGCTTGTGTGTGTTTTTGGGTAAGATTTGTCCTTAAAGGAGACGCTACTTTTACGGGCCTCGTCTAGGCCCAGAAAAATTCAAGGTTTGCTATAGCTTTAAGAAAGATAGTAAATGGCTTTAGTGTCTTTAAAACATAAACATTACATTCAAAATGTTATATAGCTATAGATATTTCCAATTTATGACGGGCTTGCGCGGGGAAACGAAGGCAGCTGTGAATTTATAGCGGCATAGGGCCTTCAACGATGGCTACTATAATTTCTCTTATTCACTGAGTAACGTTGAATGTTGCATCCATATTAATATAGTCCTGTGTAAGCAAAAAAGGAGAATGGACTCGAAAATTATGGGGGTTTTAGATAGAAGTCCTGGGTCCGCTGAAGACTGTAAACAATCAACTCAGAGGGCCACGGAACCATCCCCGATCTCGAGTGCTACACCCACCCGTGGGAGAGTGTTGAGGGGACGGGGATTAGGTCGCGAGAAGGTCGGTGTAGACACTGTGGTCTTGAATGATACCCTATCCAGCATAGCAGGCTCAGGGCGAGTTTTACGGGATCGAGCCGCTCGAGGAGCAGCATCTCGGAAAAGAACAGAAAGCAGCGTTGTACAAGATCAGAACCTACGAAAAAAAACAGATTGCCCCCGCCGTGGGAAAGCCTTCGGACCCGTTTCGAAAGACACCAATGACAACAACCAAACGCCGGCGTAAGTTGAAAGGATTCAGGCTCGAAGCTAGTAGGGGAATGTTTGCACTTAGCCTTTCAGTCAGTCGTCCTATGTTTAAAGTGACCGTTTGTTCACCAAGGTAGGGAAGATAGTTGAACTGACTGGCCAAGTCATTTAGTCTTGTCCACTTGAATTCGTAGTAGAACGACAGCCAGCCACGGTAATAAACTGGAAGGGTGTTCATTTGTTGATATGTTATGCTAACCCCAAATTTATTGTAGTCTTGCCCAGTACACTTGCATGAATGCATGTATGCAGTTGATAAGGAACCCTTGTGCAACGATCCTGCAGAATTGATTGTAATAAATCCAGAATTAAGAATGTATTCACAGTTCAACATTCAAGTCACTTACAACAGTACTTTTTCACCTTCAGCACTGAGAAGGCACCTTCAACTAAAGGTATGACATTAATAAAGAAGCTTTTCACCTGTCGCTGTATATAGTTTCAAAATGCAACAAGTTGTTGGATGTCTAGTTACCTAATATTTAGTGTTTTCAATAAGGATTTATTTAGGTTGTGTGTGTGTGTGGCCACGTGAAAATGTGTTTATTTAACAAACAGTAAAGCTTTTAGAATCTAAGCTTCTTTCAATTCTGCCCCTGTGGTTGTTCATATGTGTGTATTTATTTAAGTGTGTATGTTTGTTTGTGTGTCATCAGCATCTCCACGCTCCACCAGAACAAGGCTACTAAAGAGTGGCCCCCGTTCCTCCGCGGTACCGGTGTGCAAGACTGAACCCGACGCCACAGCCGCATGTGGTAAAAGAAACACCTCACTTGCAACTCTTAACATGTACCTACAACTGAGTTAATGCCTTATATTAAGGATCGCTTTGGATCACTGCTTAGACTTTGCAGATGCTGAGGAAGCTTCATTGAAAACCATTGAGAGGAGGTAAGGGCTTTTGGGTTGTAGCTGAGCGTGACGTCCAAAATGTTTGTTGTAACGTATCAAGCTGTGAAGGGTTATGGATCTGTGGTGATGTGCATTGCAGCAACGAGGAGGGAGATGTGCTGCTTGAGGATGAGGACCCTCCTTTCAGAGACGACCCTAGTGACCTCAACTACAAACCGGCAGCCAAGAGGTAGTCTTGTGTTGAATCTGTTACTGGTGACACCTCTGACTGTCATAGCCACATGTATCTCCTATAGAATATTTGCACACCTTAGTAAGAGGAAATAACATGTTTGAATGTTTGTAAAAAAACAACAACTTGAAATGGCTTCACCTCACAGAGAGCCTCAGAAAGCGAGGCGACGTGCAGCAAAGCAGAAAGAAGACAAGAAAGAAAAGGAGGCTTATCGAGAGCTAGAGGATGAGAAGAAGGTGAAGACAGAGGTAGCCACAGACACGGCTGTGAAGGTGGAGAATGAGTTTGGGGAGGAGACGGAGCCACCTAGAAAGTAAGTCTGAGATCAAGGAATGGATGGAAGAACTGTTGAACTGATGTCTAAAAGTCAGCTTGTATGTGATTGTATGAATGATTATTTCTGAGCTGTCTGTCTCTCTTGCGCTCCTTTTTTTCACATAGGAGAGGACGTCGACGAAAAGATGACAAAACTCCTCGGCTACCAAAAAGAAGGTAAATGCTTCTTGTTGGATCTCAATAACATCACAATTCATGTTCAGGAATATAAGTCTAGTAAAAAAATGTTGCAAGCTTATAGTATTTCCCTCTATGAATTACCTATACTTCCTGCACTACACAGAAAGAAGCCCCCAGTGCAGTATGTCCGCTGTGAGATAGAGGGCTGTGGAACTGTCTTAGCCCACCCACGCTACCTGCAGGTCTGCCTCTCTCCAACTGTAACTATGACAACATTAGCACCTTGTCTCTTTAATTACAGTCTTTAATCACGTCATTACCATCCTTTTGTGTATTCTCTCTTTCTCTACGTTTCCCGCTCCCCCTACTGTTCCCCTTCGCTATTTCAGCACCATATCAAGTACCAGCACCTGTTGAAAAAGAAATACGTGTGTCCTCACCCCTCATGCGGCCGCTTGTTCCGTCTGCAGAAGCAGCTTCTGCGTCACGCCAAGCACCACACCGGTAACGTCACATGCATGCGTAGTTTTAGACTAAATGCATGCCAGGGACACGTTCCGAAATTATTGTTGTGGTCAAACTCTTCTTTACAGCCACGCCTCAGAGTTTGCATACGGTTTCTGCCTCCATTTTATTTTCTGGTCCTAGCTCCTTTTATATATGTGTCCATCCTGTCTATTAGATCAACGGGACTATATATGCGAGTACTGTGCTCGGGCCTTCAAGAGCTCACACAATTTGGCCGTGCATCGCATGATCCACACGGGGGAGAAGCCCATCCAGTGAGTAGTGACCCATGGATGGCCATAAATTAATGAATGAACAAATTAATATATTTATTGTCTTTGAATGCCATCCTTTCAAGTGCATTAAATAAATAAGATAAGATAAAAAGGTAGCAAACTAAGATAAGTATATAAATAGAGAAATATATAAAACAAAGTAAAATAAGCTAAGAATGTAAAATAATGATTCTATAAATTAAGACACACATCACATTCCACTCTTGCACAGCTCCCTAAGAAATAACAGCAAAAAACTGTGAAAGAAATCCTATACATAGTTCTTTTCAACTGTCTATTCTGTCAGGCCAGGTCAGATACGTGCAGAGCTAGACAGAGCCGTGTCTTCTTCATGCAGCGCTCAGAAGTGTTTATAAATATTGGCAGAACGAGATTAGTGTGATCCTAATTTGCCATCTGTCTCCCTCTTGTGGCAGATGTGAAATCTGTGGCTTCACCTGCCGCCAAAAAGCCTCCCTAAACTGGCACATGAAGAAGCATGACGCAGATGCATTCTACAAGTTCTCCTGCTCCATCTGTGGCAAGAAGTTTGAGAAGAAGGACTGTGTGGTGGCCCACAAAGCCAAGAGCCACCCCGAGGTCCTCATAGCAGAGGCTTTGGCTGCCAATGCAGGGACCCTTATCACTACTCCTTCCCCAGTCTTGGAGACCGTGTCTGGAGTCTCTCCTCCTGCCCTGCCCCCTGTAAGCCAGGAGAGCCAAGGAGATCTCACCCCCCTGCACCAGATGGTACTTTCCCTCTCCCCGCAGACCCAAATGGACTCCTCACAGCCCCAGCTCCTCCAGCTGGCCTCCCATCACGTTGTGCAGGTGGCACAACAGCAGCAGGAGAACCCCATGCTGCTACAGTTTAGCACCACTCACACCCACCTCTCCACCCCTCAGCCCCAGCTTATCCAGCTGACTGCACACCCAGCCACCACCACCACCTCCATGACCGCCTCTGGCTCTCAGACTACCCTGCTGACCCTGAGCTCAGTGGCTGCTCTGTCTCCGGCCCCCCTTGCCACCCACCAGACGGTGGAGTGGGTCAGGGAGGGGCCAGAGGAATCCCAGGGAGGAGCAGAAGGGGTGCTTTGGGAGCGGGTGACCATAGGGAGGGAGCCCGAGGAGATGGTGTGGGCGGGGGATGGGGAGAAGGAGCGAGTCGATGGAGGGATAGTGTGGGAGAGGGAGGGAGAAGGGCAAATACTGTTGGAGAGCACAGAGGTGCAGGTATCCCAGGGAGACAGCCATGTGTTGATGTAGATGAGGAGGCTGGAAGAGGGTGGAGGTAAGGATAAGCAATGAGAGGAAAGGAAAAAACTGAGGAGAGGAAAGGGTGGGGAACAGGGAGGACCTGATGAAGGGGAAATAGTTAAATTTACTAGGCTTGTATGAAGACTTAAAATATATAGAAGTAAAATGTAGCAAGTCACCTCAGCAGAGTGAAATGCAGCACTCACTTAGAACCTATACAGTACTACTATATCAGGGAATTAAGATTTCAAAGTGATTTGTTTTGTACACAATATTAACATCTTGTTTTAAGGCCTATTTACAACCTTTGTGATTAGTTGGTGTGCGCTGGGAGTGTACTTTGTATGTGCGTGCAAATGTATGTATGTGTGTGTGTGTGTGTGGGTGCACCTGCTTCCTATGCATTTAATAGATAATTGTGTAAAATCTTTACCTGGTAACATTTGGTTATTTCCATTCAATACGTCACACCATGCAATATTAGTCCTGCAATTTGTTCTTGTTTTTATCTCGGTTCTTCCATCTCACTTGCAAGGTCAATTAAAAGTGTTGGCTTTTATTTATTGTGTAACGCTTTCACATAAAAATATTACAATTTTTAATTGGCATAAAACCGTTCATATTAAGCATTTTGGTAATGAACCTCAAGTGGAGTTTTTTTTAATTCTAAGAATATTTCTTCGTGCGTGCATGCACATGCTTGACATACTTATAGTGCCACTTTTTGATGTCTTAATTGTGGCCTGGTTACAAAACTGCATTTCTTGGTGGAATCCCAATTTAAACGAGGGATTCTACTTTGCAGGCCTTTTAATAGATTATGATTGATTTATTAAAGAGGGATTGGGCAATATATTACATTAGTGTACATTTGATTACAAATGGTTTCATATTAATTAGTTTCAGACTAATAACTGCTATTTGAAAATGGTCATCTTAATTGTTTCTGTGTTGAATACATTAATTCACGTTGGAGGAAATATATCTGTACACTGCCATAAGCACTGATCACTGGGGTCCCCCATCTTCCAATAATATCCGACTATTTCAAAGTAAGGGCCAGTTAATGAATTACAATAAAATATTTGTGAGTCTTATATGTATTTGTGTGGTTGTTTGATCAAAAGCGGCTCCACAAACAAAATCTATTGAAAGCTTTTTTGGTCTTCTCAGCATTAAGCTATGGGTGGGTCTGTTGTTGACGTTAGGAACATGTACGTCACTGAAAAACTCCCCTGTTGCTTACGGAACCAATTAAATCCCATACTCTATACAGGGTCGCATGCGCTCTAACAACGAAAAGAATATTAATCAATGACAGTGAATAGAAGTACTTTTGCTAATTAAAATTGCGGACTGAAAATTATTTTTTTGTCTGACTTTTAGCTCCGACATTGAATAAAAATATTTCAAGTGGTCCTGTCGCAACTCACCGCAACTCACCGCAAAGCTCGACCACAAATGGCCGGGCAAGAGCAGATGGCAGTAGACCCGTTAGACATGCCAGCACCCGGCAAGTCGCGAACAGGGAGGGCAGTGGCTTTGGCTCGGCTGCTGCACCAAGACTGCTCACAACTGTTGGACCTCTATGTAAGTATTTTGTACAAATAAATACGCATAACAGGTGTGCGGTTAAACATAGGCTACAAGGACGTAGCATCGACCGCTCTAGTAACTTGGCTAATAACTGATAGTTTAGGCCTTTTGATCCTTGGTTTTCTTGGCGCTGCAATGTATGTGCACATAAGTCTCAGAGATATTTGGTTTGGAGACTGACTTTATGTACATGCCCAACCAGTTTCAATTTATGGAAACCATAGAAGTCCAAATCCACTTTGCAATGCGACTACTCACGGATTCTCTGACCATGGAGAGATGCTGCAGTGCATAATTGAATCAACCTTTAGAACCTCATCTACGTATTTCCTCTCCCCATGCACGAGGAGCTACTCTAATGGATTGAGTGCATTTGTGTAGCATTTGGCAATAGATATATTTCCCTGATGGACAGTCATTGGGTCAGTTTTGGGTATTGAGTTCAATTTGTCAATTTCAATTTCAATTTGACAATATTAGTCACAAGAATGTATTTTTACTTTTCACTGTATGACCATACAATAAATGCTTTTAGGTCGTTTTTGCCTCTTCCATGCCCCCTCTGCCCCTATCCTCTCCTCCCATCCTTTCAGCGGGAAAAGGAGAGCTTCTTGCCGGACCACACCCCAGGGGGGGAACGTATTGTGTCCCTCTCCTCGTTCTCTCCGAACCTCAGCTTGGACGAGCAGGTGCTACTGATCCACTCGGCTCTGAGGCAGTGCCTGGGCCTACTCGAGTGTATCATCCTGCGAGAGGAGGAGGAGTTGGGGCATATGGAGGGAGAGTATGAGACTGTGAGGAAGAATGTGCGGGCCAGGCTGGAACACCTCCTCTACAGCACCCGGACAATCCTGGAGGCAGAGGAAGGGACTGTCGATGTCACACCGGATCATCCGTGCAAGGAGGTAATGTGCCATGAATCATACCCTGCCTTGAACAGAGCAGCAGAGAGAAATTTTAAGTTCAGGTAGCTACTATGTCTTATTCCTCTCAAAATATTGATTTCCAGAGCTCTTAAGAAAGTAACCAGCATAAATAGCCTCAGGCAATACTTGTTTATTCTTCTGTCCTAGGAGGTGGATGGTATAGTGGGGCCATTTGCAGCAAAAATGTGGACCTATCGAGTGCTCCTGGAGCTTATTCACTGGGCAGATTCTGCTTGTCAGGCCCTGCATGTGTTGCACACAGAGGTTGAGGGCGAGCAAGAGATCTAGAACCCTAGAAATGTATCAAAGAAATCTAACAGCAAACAGTTTTCAGCTCTAACTCAGCCACCTACATGTTGCAGGTAAAATCTTAATGAAAACATACCCTAGATAGTATGTGATATTGTCCTTGAATTCTGTGACAAGGTACTGCTTGGCAAACCCTCCCCCCCACCCCCCTACCCCACCAGGCACTGGTATTTCCCTAAAGTATGTTACAATATCCCTTGCGATTAATTGATTGTCTACAAGTTGTTGAAGATTGGTAATGTCATGTTTTGTTGTCATTTTGTGTTACTGTCGCTTCACTTTAGTGTAAACCATTAATTAATTGAAACATTGTCATTGAACTCTGCTGTTATTAATACTTCATTTCACATTGCTAGAAGTTTGCCAAATGATATTTAATGTAACTCGACTGATGTACTGTGATTTCAAAACTGCAGCTAAACATTGTCAGACATATCGCTACAGTGCTGCATATAAATTAATTCGAACAAAACCTGGGGGTATTTTTGTTTCGATGTATAGTAATCAGCTTGGTCTTTCAAGTGTGTCATTTTAATTTCAAAGGCAAAAACCCAATACTGTTATAAATCAGCCTATGACCGCTTGTTTTTGTAGTTCTGTTATGTGCACACTATGATCTACTAGATGCTTGAAATGCTGCTGAATAATTTTTACGTGTCGACTGCTACATTGTATCTCATATTGCACCGTAGCAAACTGAATGTGTCTAGCCAAATGTTACATCTTGTGCATCTACTGTGCATCGTTTGTAGTTGAAACACTAACTTGATATACTGATATTGTATGGATGCAATCGTTTTTTTTAAATTGTACTCTTTTATTTAAAATTAATTGTATTTGCTATACTGTGAATATCACACATAAATTATTTGGATTTTCACTGAAGATTAAACTGAGGTATCTCCACACAAGTGCTTCGCTATAGTTTTTGGATAACGAAAAAAGATAGCTTTGTCCACCCATGGACTCGCAATTTAGAATATTCCAGATGTTTGTGCTAAATGCTTTCTCGCTTCTTGTGTGCCATCAATCGTGTACTTTAAAAATAGCAATATACCCCATTTTATCATAAACTAAAATACAGCATAAATGCACATGCGCGTTGAGCTCTATACCGGAGATAGAGGTAGGGAAGCTGTCCTAATGGCGGAGAACGTACGGTCGCCTTTTGACTACCGGGAGCCACCGACCCTCGACAGCGACGGCGATGGGAGCAAACCGCCGCCGCCCCGGGGGTAAGAAATACATCACCTGATGGCCTACAGTTGGCTATTTATGATTTACCGGTGTATTTAAAATAACTAACACTGTACGAACTGATGAGCTTGGTGCACATTTGTTTAGTTGCCAGGCTTCAATCCGCGTGTGCAAATTTAACGTTAGAAAATTGAAAATTGATTATTTTCTCTTCACCCCTCAGTTAGGATATTGCAAGCTATCGTCAGCTGTCCCTCTCCAGTGACCGTTAATAATTAGTTGGCTTGGGATCTTTGTTATGGGAGGAAGCCAGTTGTAAGTGCGCTGTCTGTTATTTAATTAGCTAGCTAGCTGGCTAGCCATCTTCGCTTTGCTAGCTCAGCTGGCTAGCTGCTACTGTAGGTAGTTACAGTAAGTCATTGATCAGGTTTGCCAGGGAAATCAAGATAAGTTGGCTAGTTAGTAATCAATGTTTAGCGATTCCATCAGGGTTGGTCAATGCAAGTCCATTTCGCCTTTGTTCATATGTGGTGTTTGGTATTTTCACAGCATTTTAAAAATACCATTAATACTGAAGAAAATGCATAGTGCGGCCATCGGGACTAGGGCTACGGTTACTGAAAAGTATAGTTGATGAGGTTGTACGGACTCGACAAATACACCAGGGTTCCAGATGAGATGCTAAGATGTTAGTGGGTACAGTAAAGGTGCGATCAACAAAATGTAACCTCAAGTCGTGAATATTTGGGAAAATAACATGTGCACAAATGGCCTGTAGTAATAAGACAATTGTGTGTAGCCAGAACAGTGGCCTATGAAACTATATCCTCAATATGGTAGCCTTTCAAGAAACACTTACATTTAATCCCCAAATGTAGGCATTAATTGCATTGATGTGACTGATATATTATCTCCATCTGTGTAGTGGCGATTTATGAACAAAAGCCATGCCTTTTTTTTGTTTTTGCTTCAAGTATTAAACATAGTGATACAATTAGCCTTAAGCATCTTACTCTTAAAAACACAAAACTGTGACCATTTCTTTTGAATATCTGCAGTGCTCTAAATGTTTTCTTTTATTAAACCGACCCCTGGTGTGGATGTACAGGCGGGTGTGTGGGAGAAAAAGGAAGGGTACGCCAGTGAAGGTGTGTGACCGGGCTTATGTGACAGAGGATGAGGAGGAGGAGAGTCTGTCGGAACACAGCTACAGCCCTGGTACTGGAACACACACACACAATTATTTTAGTCTATATCATTCTTCATCGTGCCTTGTGCAGTATAACAGCCATTTGCCAACATTCCTGCTTCTCACTGAAATTCAAACTTGAATGTTCCAAACCCGCCAGTGTTATTTTTGCTGTAGCATCTAGCATTTGAATGATGTGTGCTCCATGGGGAATGTGTGACTATACCCTGATGTGTGTGTGATCTCGTAGGTGATGGACAGTACCCAGAAGGAGCTGAGGACAGGTTGCCTCCGCCAGGCAGCCCCTACTACCTCGCAGACCCCTCCCAGCTCTGGTGAGAGAGAAGAACGATCATCCCCTAGACCCATGGGTCTTACACTGGGTGTTCAAGCACCCTCATAACTATGATCACAATAAAGCTAAAAGCTTTGCTGTTATAGTGTGAGTGGCTGAGGGGGCTCTTGGTAAAGAACCAATTGTAACATATATGTTTCACGGATTTCAGTCCATTTTGAGGTAGTTGGTCATTGTCAAAGGCTTGGATGTTGAATGTAATGGGTGATGGTTATGTATGTCTGGTCCAGTGTGTCAGAGCTGGGGGAGGATGGGGCTAGTGGGGTGCGTGGCCCCGTGCTCTTCCATCCTCCGCCCAACTGCAGGATCCGAGAGGTGCACTGTGGGAGCCAGGTGCGCCTGGTTGTTATAGCAATCCGCGACATCGCCAAGGGGGAGGAGATCACAGTAGACTACAGCCTGACTGACTGGGGAGAGAACGCCATGGTGATGATCGACTCTTCAAATGCTTTTGTGGTTGGAAGTTTTTGGCTGTGAACTGCTTGTGATTTTTCGGGTTATTATATTCCACCTGTGTCTTAACAGGAGGAAGAGGCTGGTCCACATCCACTGTCCCTCTCTGTCTCAGACTACCTCACCCCCTCCTGGTCCCTCTCTCCCTCCTCCTCCCCGCTCACCCACTCCGAACCCAGCGACTCCGACCGTGAGGAGGATGAAGAGGAGGAGGAAGATGACGATGATGACGATGACGAAGATGAGGAGTTGGAGGAAATAAGGGGGCGCATGCACCTGCGCCGGCGCAAGAAACGTAAACTGGCCACCGCCATTCCCACCAAAAAGAAGGGTCCGGCTAATCCACGAGGCCCTGGGCGCCCCTGCTCATCTTTCACCCGACCGGCCCCCACGGCCCCCCCTGTTGCTGCCTCACGACCCCAACCCCCTGCCACCGTTGCCCCTGCCGCTCTGGGGCCGCCCACCACCAATATCAACAACAACATCAATATCAACATCGGCAGCTCCAGCGCTGCCACAGTGAGCCGGCGGCAGCACTGCCCCTATTGTGGCCGCCACTACCGCTCCCTGGCCCGCCACCTGGAGAAGCACCACGCCAACCAGCCAGAGGTTAGGGCGGCCATGGAGCTGGCTCACCTTCACACGCACACCTCTGCCTCTGCTCATCCACACCCCTCTTCCTCCGCCGCCTCTGCCCCCTCTGCCAACCACGGCCACTCTTTTGCCGCACCCCAGGGGTCCTCTTCCGCCCCTCCCCCCGCCCCTCCCCCCCTCTTCTCCAGGGAAAGAGAGAGGGAGTTGCCAGCCACTCGTGCCAGCGCGGGCGCTGTCTCCTTCTCGCTTTCGCTCTCCCCGCCTTCCTCCACTCTGGCTGCCGCCTCCAAGAAAGGCCCCGGCCTGTCAGCGCCAGCACCCAAGCGTGCCGGCTCTTCAGCCTCCGCTGCGGTGGCGCCAAGGGTGAAGAGCCCTTCCCCCCCGCCCCTGCCCAGGAGGGGCCGCAGAATGAAGAAAGAGAAGGAGGAGCAGCCGGCGCCGCCACTGGCACCGCCACTTCAGAAAGAGGAGGAGAACGAAGAGATGGCTCCTCCTCTGACTCCTGACCCTGAAGTGGAACCGGATGAGGAGGAGCTGGAACTGAGCGGAGGAGAAGGGGAGGAGGGAGAGGAGAGTCCCGAGGACAAGAATGGAGAGATGGCAAGGTATGGGGAAACGCGGTTTGGCCAATACAGATTGAATATTGTTACAAAGTATGTACAAGTCTGGTTTGTTTTTTGTTTTTACCAGTCTTGTACCTTTTTTTGGGTTGAGTCGATTAAATGTTTGAGGTGTCCATGATGATTTTGAGACCTAACCTGTCTGTCTTTTCTCCCCCAGCTCCCACAGACATCACATGCCGCCGCTCCTCTCCTCTCTCTCCTGCCTGGTTCTCTACCTCCGCCGGCAGCAGCACTCCTCTTTCCTGTCCCTTACTCGCTCATCCAGCTCGGCAGAGGCCTGGCGCCTCCTCTGCCACTCTAGCCTGGCGCTCCTCATCCTCTACAACCGCCACCGCGAGTGCGAGGTTGCCAAGCTCACCATCCAGGACTATCGCAAGCGCACCATGCCCCAGACCTCCAGCTCTGGTCAGGCCAACTCCTCCAGCAGCCCCCCGGGAGGCCTGGAGGTCCACCTCTCCCCCTTTGAGCGCCAGGTGCTCTGCCACCTCCCGCGCGCCGGAGTCCTGGGCAAGCGTGGCCGCATTCAGCCCCTCATCCTTCCCCCACACTGCGAGCCCTGCCTGGACCTCCTCCTCCACACCAGTCCCAATGTGGGCGTGGACCCCCACAGTCCCTACATCTTCTCGCGGCCCTACCACTCCCCCGCCACTCCTCTCCGGGGCACAGACATGCTGCGCAACATGGCGCGGGCCAGTGGCGCCAAGAACCCCACTGCGCTGACCCAGACTCGGGCACGGCGCCAGGTGGCCATCCTCACCCAGTTGCTGCTCCTGGAGGAGGGGGAAGGTCAGGGCCCACCTGGGGGCGCGGCCGCCAAACGCCTGGAGGATTTCCTGCAGGCTGAGTACCACGTGACCCAAACCTGCGCCACGATTGGCCGTGACCCGGCGCTGATGGGGCGTGTGGGCAGGGTGGTGCTGTATGGAGAGAAGGAGGGCGTGCTGTTCAGAGGGATGAGCCTGCAACACATATGTTTGGAGCTGGACGGTGAGAGAATCTGCTGAGTAGGGGCACTTAGCGTAACAACGTTCACCTGAGGGAAATGAGTAGCTAATAGGGTCTCAAGCTAGTCTAGTTTGTTGAGTTTGTTTGTGAAGTTTGTAACTGTAGAAGGGATTAAAATGGTGTGTTTTATCTAATGTTATTTAGGATGTAAAGCCCCATGTGCCCTCTTTCCTTATCTCCCTCTGCAATGTCTGTTTTCCAGTGATGTCCGGCAACTCAGCTGACTCCTTCTCGGATGACTCTGAGGGAGAGACCGAGAAAGAGGTGAAGGAAAAGACGGAGACAGTGAAGAAGAAGGGTCCAGGCCGCCCCCCCCGTAAGAGGAGAGGCCCCCCTCCCTCGTCTGTCAACCCTTCACTACCGGGAGCCCACAAGAGGAGGAGCGCCCAGCCCAAGTCAGGTACAGTCTGCACATCTGCACATTGGACACTGGTTAAACATCCACGGGAAGACATTGGTATAAAATAATGTTGTAATATTGTTTGTTGTTTAATCTACAGCGTAGGGCATGAACCCATAATACATTAGCCTGAAAGGGTGTTGACAGTCAAAGTGGTTTTTATCCTGTCAATCAGGGTGGTATGTCCATCTGCCTTTGCTTCAGAAATTATGTTATACTTGTGTCATCATCCCTCCATCTGTATGGCCGCTGTGCTGTGTGTTCGCAGGGAAGCGTGGTGTGCTGAAACGCCCCTGGTCGGAGGCAGAGCGTGTGGCCGTGGAGACGCACCTAAACAGGAACATCGTGGAGCTTCGTGTCCCGGCAAAGGCCGACTGCGAGCGCTGCCTGCAGCTCTGCCCTCTGCTTGTCAGCAACCAGCGGGACTGGAGAGCCATCAAGTTCTACTGCCACAACCGCATTCAGCTGCTTAAGAAGCAGGGCAGGAGGGAGAGTGCTGGACAGGGGGGCGCTGCCTGTTAGAGAACCAGGCAGAGACTTGGGGAGGGGAGAACTGGAATGGGACAGGGTCAGGAATTGATGACATGGAAGACCCACATCTGCTGTAACTGGATCAGACCCAGTGCTGGACTTTGGGGGGAGATGTGATGCGTGGACTCTCTAAAAGTACTTATTCCGGTAATTTATCAGACACAAATGCAGTATTGTGCAGTTATGTAGTGGAGGGAAATTCAGTTTAAGTTTTTGTAGGCTTCGGGGAACCGTGGTGCTTCATGTTAGGCCACTTTGCCCCATGTTTAGATCAATCAAAACTTATTTAAGCGATTGGGAAGAGGACGCGGGTGCTTGGGTCAGGAGGCGCGTCAACCTCGACCTTAAAAATGAAGACCAAATGTCAGTGTTTTACATGGTTGTGTGTATAAAAATAGGTGACCCTTAACTTCCCTGTAGTATTAGCCCAGGTGTCATTTAGTGACACACATTTTGAATTGTACAGTTTCTGTGTTGGATATTGACTGCTGTGTTACTCTTACCATCACTGTCATGGCTGACCGTATTCAAGTGTATTGATCGACGTATTCAGACCAAGGCACCCTGTGAACTGGTTCACACACATACCTCTGTATCATGGTTGTAGTCAAACTAGTATGAAATAAGGCTCGCATACTTGAAATAGTTTTTTTTTTTTCTTTTACAAACAACATGTGGTCTTATTGGTTACATTGTACATACCTACTAATCAGCTTTGACATTTTAAACAAAACAGTGGTTATAAAGTTGATATTGTGCTATTGGTGTACATACTGTAAATAGAACTTATTAAAGTGTACAACATTACGAAGGGTTTTCTTAAACAGGAAAGTTAATTGGTTATAACACCCAAAAACAATTATAGCTTAATCAAAACACGATCATACCAAAATAAATGTTCCTCGGAAAGTATTTAGTAAAACAGGAACTAATGAATTTGACTGACAGTTAAGTAGCAAAACAATCAAGCTTGAATCAACATTAGCAATGTTGCAGTATATACTGAAAGATGTCGAATAAGTCGAAACCAGTGTCGAGTATTCGATTCCATAACGATTTTACTCTTTGCTAATTAAGTTGTTCCTTTTTAAATAGGGATATCATAGTTGAATAATGTGCTAATATATTATTTTGTGGAGTGTGGAACCAACACTGGTTAGAATTGACAGTTTCTCTGTATACTGCTAGGTTTCTTTTATATCATCTGAATTGAATAAACAGTTACTAACCCACACCTCAAAAACAACTTAGCATGGCTACTGGTTGGGATGGCATGCGTTGTCTGTGTTGCCCGCAGAAGTAATTTGATGTTCAGTTGTTTATCGTGGACCTCGGCTCTTGAGGGTGTCTATATAGTGTCATCCTGGTAATCTATTAGACATGTTTCTCAAGCCTGTTGTGGCCTTTAGAAGGCTGATGATTGTCAGGTTATAGACTCATCTTCACATGATGCATGGCTTTTCTCAGACACTTCCCTCCCTAGATCAACTGTACAGTTTTTATCCATACCAGATGACTTTGGTTTTATAAGGGGGGAAGACTCAGTTTCAAGTTGTATGTCTTCCTCAGTGTTGCGTTTGTCATCTGGAGGAACATCCAACTGTTTTATGTGTACTCTATTCTCAATCTCCTGTCCAGCATTGCGACCAGCAGGTTTGTTTATTATCTTTAAAGGGGCTTTGTCACCTCTACCTGGGTTGAAAAGTGGAAAAACCTTTTCTACAAACTTTGTAGCTAAAGTGACTATTAGTTTCTGATCTACGACACTGTAAAAGGAGACCTCTCCTTTGTCGTAGTCCAAATACACCCCTAGGATTTCAGGTCTCTCTGTGAGAAAACTTGTAGTGCTGGTCTGTGTATGAACTTTAAGCCCCCCGCTTTTCTCTGAAGACAGGAACCAAAAGCCACGGGATGATGATGGAGTGAATACAGCATCATAACCTTTCTGCTTGACGGTCTCACTTGCCAGTCCAACCCACCAGGATTCTTTAAGGTCCACGTTCTTGGCACCTAACTCTACTTCCCAATATGCACACCCAGAAGCGAAGCCTGGTTCTCCCAGTATAAAGGTGTGCTCTTTGAACCACTCTTCATCATTACACCGTGCATCGTTTTTGTCCCTCACTATCTTACCATCTGGGGAAACCATCAGATAACAAGGTGCTGTTTTCCCATCTAATTTGATGTTCACTGTTGAATACAAATATTATCTTAGAAAAAATCAAGTCATAATTACCTTTTGATTGATGAAAATGTAAATGTTTTGAAATAATTACCACTATGTTTCTTCATATCATCTAAGGCTGCATTGTTTATAGTGTGCCCGATGACGGCTGTAGGAATACAAGCTTTGTTAGATTTGTTGGAACTTGTGAGTGAAAGGTAGAAAATGTTCTGCAAATGATATGATTACCTGTGATATGATTGACCACCTCATCCAGGTCTGACTCTTGTACAAGATGTTTAACATCTACAACAAGATGACAAAATGGAATCAGATTTAGTTTGCACATACAGTAACTATGTATCTAACTGGGGAAGTCACTGTTTTGTGAATGTCAGAAATGTGATCATGTGAAATAATTTTGACTTGCTTAAAATACCCACAACATTAGTTATAATTCAATTTAAACAAAAAACTATAATAATACCCTGATCATCAGCGCTAGTGAAAGAAATTATGATACTTGTTGGTATTTAAAACATTGTACAAATACACCAATACAAAGTTAAGCATTTCACCTTTCTTTTTGATGTACAGCAGAACTCCTATGGCTGTGAGTATCAACAAAACTAACAGGATGATGGATGCAGTCTTCCAACCTCCAGATGGGACATCTTTAGCTAAAGTGAACAAGTTTGTGTCTGTGTGAGTACATTTTGAGTTAAAACAGTCAATGTTAGTATAAATACCAAGAATTTCTCCTATGTACCTGGTATACTTTTCAGATCCACTCTCCCCTCCCACTTCTCCTCTGGTGACAGACTCAGAGAGCAGGACACCCATGGTGAGCTGGAGATGAGCCAGCTGTGGACCCCCGACAGACCCTGGTCATCCCTACTGTAGCCCAGGCTCTTAGGGGCCAAAGACTGCTGCCCATCCGACCACTGCAACATGGGTGGGGGATGCCAACCATGAGAGCTACAGCTCACGTTAATAGAGCCAGATGTTGTCCCCACCACAGAGAGGAGCGGGGGGGTCCCCATTACTGAGAGAGAGAGAGAGAGAGAGAGAGGGTGTGTAAAGACAGCAGGAGTAGTCAAAGTCAAAGGGAAGATGAAAGACATTTTAACTCACCGGTTACAGAGAGAAGAACTTTCCCATTGTCATACCCTGCACTTTGGCTAGCATAGCATGTATACTCTCCTTCGTCATTTAAAGTTACATTAGTCAGCTTTAGGGTCAAATCCCCTTCTCTCAGCCCCTCTGATTTTAGGGTTCGGTGTCCAAAAGATGTTCGACCCACATACTCTGCTTGGACTGGGGATTTCTGAATCTTCTTGTCTCTATAAAGTAGGACTGGGTTGTCAAAGGTCTGGTACCATCGTACTTCCATGTCCTCTGCATTCGTGGCTGGGGTGACCCAGCAAGGTAGACTGGCCTCGCGGCCCAGCCTGGCTGAGATTCCATCTTTGGGGACCGAAAGCGTGATTGCTGACAGAGAACAAAATGGTCTTAATAAGAACAATTTTTTGTCAGGGGTTATAAAGATTATCAGACGTTTCCTCATGAGGTCTCCATGAGGTAGGTCCTTCCACCACTAAGCCTTTTTTCATTCACCTGTTGTGTATATTGTTTTATCATAGCTCTAAGGTGACCTGTAAGAGCGGCTTTCCGCGCACCTTTACACCAAAAAAGTATGATTAGATGCTGGACTACTTGAGCAGTGTTATTTCCAATAGACTAGAGTCCTACTAGAACTGGTAGCCAAAAGCCTACCGTGTGGATGACTCACCGGCAGCGTAAATCAACTGAGTCCCAAAGGCAACCAATCCATGCGGCTTCATATTTAAAAACCTAAATATACACGTATACAATACAGCCTTTATCGGTTAAATATAGGCAAAGCAATACAACGTTTGGCATATTATTTCACTTTCGTTTAAAATCTATCCCAGGGTGCAGGTCTATTCTAGGGTGCAAAAATAATCTCACCTGAGCGCGAAACAATGCTGCAATTCCCTCTACCCACCGAAATTTACTGAATCAACAATCTGTTCAAATTATTTTTTCAGAATAAAGTAGGTTTTTATACGTGTTGAGGGAATTGGTATCCAAAGTACAAGCAAATCTCGCCCTTGCTTAATATTCTGTTGCATGAAGAACGACAAAGAGAATGAAAGTGAAACCATAAAGGTTATAGAAATGATTTTGAATTTGAAAAAATACAGCCGTCAATTCGTCGTGGCATCCTGGCATTGGTCCTTAACTTAACATTTTCGTCGAGAATCGTCGAAATCTAGACCAGTAACCTACTGATTAAAAAAAAAAACTTTTTTTTTTTTACCGTGCGTGGGTATTAAACAGCCGGTTAAACACAAACAAATGTTAAGGTGTTTAATAAGGCTACACTTGAACCATCTCTATCTAACATTTGAGATCATACGGCACGTCGCTAGAGTAGTAGGTAGGGGGCGCTGTAAAGAAAGGCAGACTTTCGTGTGTATTGCATAGGAAGAATTGTACGGAAGCGTGGTTAAAGCGTTAAGAATCACATGATCGGTCTGCATCGTAAATGGGGATCTGTCATAGCTTTCGTATGAAGTCAATATTTGGTAGGCTACGGCGACGAACGCTCTCTTGTGTTCGGATATTCGGATATAAGTTAATGTTTTTCGTTTTTAATGGAGAGATAATTCTTGTCTCATGCAAGCTTGTTGTCAGCTGATTGGATGAAGCTCAATTTAGGTTCAGTAGGACCATGTACAAATGTATGCCAGTGTAGAAAACTATAGGTAAACTCGATTACTATAGTGTCTTTGGGTTGTTAACAACAATGTCTCGACTTGTGGATTCAGAAGAGAACACTCCATTGCTGAAAGATGATTCCAGGAGGTAGGTTAATGGACGTTATCGTCCTTCACTTCATTATACCTGAAAAAAATGGTATTTGGTCAGCCACGGTCACCAATGACCAAAATATGGCAATACAGGTTTTTCTGCTATTAGCTAACTTCAAAGAAACTTTTCAGCTTTTTATTGATATTCTTTAGTGATGACTGTCAAGATGATGACTACAAGAGAAGGTGGCGGTCTATTCGAGTCATGTACTTCACTATGTTCCTCAGCAGTGTTGGTAAGCAGATTGGCTCTGAGCCTAATTTCATACGAAGCATGTCCATGCAAGCCCAGCACACCACCAAGAACAGGATGTGAAATCAAGACCTACATAACACAATAACAGATTCACACAAACAGCTGTTATCCATATTTTTTCTATTCACCATGCATTACATTTATTTACAGGTTTCACAATTGTCATAACTTCATTATGGCCCTATCTACAAAAGGTAAGCGTTCAGTCAATATAAAAGTATGTCACTTTGGATACAGTCATCTGTTAAATGAACACACAAGTAGGCTATTTGATGTATGAAGTATTTAAAGAACAAACATGTATGAAGTATTTAAAAAACAGATGTATGAAGTACAGGTACAGGCCAGACCTGAGGTACAGGTCTGACAATGACCCTGTCAATAATTTATTTTTAGTAGTTGTTCTTCTTTTAGATGATTAAGATTAATTTAATTTGTTAAGTGAAGTAAAATGCACAAAATTGTTTAATTATTTAAATGAATCCAAACCACCAAAACAGTATGTTGTGACTGCACCATAGGTAAGTTTAGGACCACCAACAGGCAATATGTTTATTTACAGTAAAATGGTCTCTTCTTCCTTGCCCAGATCGACAGCACCACCGATGCCAGTTTCTTGGGCTGGGTGGTGGCAGCATACAGTTTGGGCCAGATGCTGGCATCTCCACTGTTTGGCCTGTGGTCCAATTACAGGCCCAGGAGAGAGCCACTGGTCTGCTCCATATTCATCAACGTCTTTGGCAACATCTACTACTCATATGTCTACCTCCCTTCCACCGAAAACAAGATCCACATGCTTATGGCTCGAGCCTTTGTAGGCTTTGGTGCAGGTATGTCTATGATTGGTCAAGGTAAAAATTGTGACAACTTGGTTTTCTCTTTTATGAAGCTTGATGGATATACAACACATTACCTTTCCACCACGTAATCTGTAGAAAATGCATCCCGTCAGCATGGTCCTTGTGTGCTGTGTAGGTAATGTGGCTGTGGTGAGGGCCTACGTGGCCGGGGCCACGTCTTTGAAGGAGAGGACCAGCGCTATGGCCAACATGAGTGCCTGCCAGGCCTTGGGCTTTATTCTGGGACCAGGTATGATTTAAAATTTGACTTGCAAGTGGCCAGGAAGATAAGGGCCAATCCCAATAATCTGTTGTACTTCTTTCCTTTAGTCTTAACCCTAGCCCCTACCCCTTAAAACTGAGTGTAAGGGGCGAAAACTTGACTCAAAGAAATGAGATGCCACGTGGTTACATGATCATACATCGCCGCTAGCTAGTTCGTCACCAAAGCTTCGTCACCACAGACAACAAGAATCAATCATCACAAACTTCCAAGATGCAGTCTGCAAAGTGTGTGTGTCGATTGCGTGGCTAGTGATGCATGGTTCCATTCAAAGCTAGTCTGAGAAATGTGGGGCTGTTGTGCAAATCAGCAATATCACGTTAGCGTGGCAAACTAGCTTTTAAAAAAAATAAACATTTCAATTATAAACAGGGTTTCAAATATGTGTACAGGACGGTGGAGAACACAAAACAAAAGTTTCGTAATTTTCTAAACAATTTAGGACAAAAATACACATTTATGGGACAATGGATAATCCATAGACTTAAATACAGTTGACACAGCCAACCTACTCTTTGAAGATGGCATCCCCGTTCATTTCTGTAAAAAGTGATAGGTGGCGCAGAGCGTGTAATGGGCCGCGCCATTTTTCCAGTTCCTGCTCGTCTGTTCTTGCGCAGAACAGTGGCTCGACTTGTTCCTATCTCCGAAACTCGTGCAGCCTTGAACCTAGCTGTACACAAAATAATTTGCGTCATCTGGTTACAAGCCTGTGAGTTAAGGCATTGCAGTTTAGTCAGAACATTTGTACAGTGGGGTAAATGTCCGATTTAGAATCAGATACACCATACACTAGAATCAATGCAATCGCTGTATAGTATTCCATTCTCTCGGTCTTTAGCAAAATAGGCCAATTCTAGATGTAATATAAATTACATCATATGACCTAGACTCACCACATATACATTGTTCTTTTTGCTTCAGATTTTAGCATGACTTCATTAGTAGCCATTTGTATTGAATTAAACTTGTAATGTAAACTTGAATAACTGACTCCTTGTTCTTGCTTGGCAAATAAATCTAAGCTAAATGAGCTATATATCTTACAATTATAATGAGTGTTGCTTTACTATTACTAGCTTAGACTAATTCCATCAATATGGCGCTAACTGCCACAACGTTGCATAACAATGTTTTGGTTATCAGACATGATTTCTTGAACTCCTCCACTTGAAGCAAGGGCTCCCCACCCACCCGGAGGGAGCAAGCCACCTTCTTCCGGTCGAGAACCATGGCCTCAGATTTCGAGGTGCTGATTCCCATCCCGGCAGCTTCACACTCGGCTGCAAACCGCTCTAGTGCATGCTGTAGGTCCCGGTCCGATGGAGCCATCAGGACAACATCATCTGCGAATAGCAGAGATGAAATCCTGTGCCCCCCGAACCAGACACCCTCCGCCCCTGGCTGTGCCCTAGAAATTCTGTCCATGAGACACATAACAGAACCGGTGACAAAGGCAGCCCTGGCGTCGAGTCCACACTGCACCCCGAGAACGGTCCGACTTAACACCGCAATCGCGAACACAGCTCGATGCTCCGGTCATACAGGATCGGACGGCCTGAGCAAGGGCCCCGACCCGTACTCCCGGCAAAACCCCCCACAGGGCACCACGAGGGACCGGTCGAAACGCCTTCCCAGGTCCACAAAACACATGTGAACCGCTGGGCAAACTCCATGAACCCTCAAGCATCTCTTCTTC
>BROE01000023.1:28748-77115 GCA_036571765.1 Plecoglossus altivelis
CGCCAGGGCTGCCCTTTGTCACCGGTTCTGTTCATTGTCTTCATGGACAGAATTTCTAGGCACAGCCAGGGGCCGGAGGGTGTCTGGTTCGGGGGGCACAGGATTTCATCTCTGCTATTCGCAGATGATGTTGTCCTGATGGCTCCATCGGACCGGGACCTACAGCATGCACTAGAGCGGTTTGCAGCCGAGTGTGAAGCTGCCGGGATGGGAATCAGCACCTCGAAATCTGAGGCCATGGTTCTCGACCGGAAGAAGGTGGCTTGCTCCCTCCGGGTGGGTGGGGAGCCCTTGCTTCAAGTGGAGGAGTTCAAGTATCTCGGGGTCTTGTTCACGAGTGAGGGAAGGACGGAACGTGAGATTGACAGGCGGATCGGTGCGGCGGCCGCAGTGATGCGCTCTCTGTACCGGTCCGTCGTGGTGAAGAAGGAGCTGAGCCGGAAGGCAAAGCTCTCAATTTACCGGTCTATCTACGTTCCTACTCTCACCTATGGTCATGAACTTTGGGTAATGACCGAAAGGACGAGATCGCGGATACAAGCGGTCGAAATGAGTTTTCTCCGCAGGGTGGCTGGGCGCTCCCTTAGAGATAAGGTGAGGAGCTCGGTCACACGGGAGGAGCTCGGAGTAGAGCCGCTGCTCCTCCACGTCGAGAGGAGCCAGCTGAGGTGGCTCGGGCATCTGTTTCGGATGCCTCCTGGACGCCTCCCTCGGGAGGTGTTCCGGGCATGTCCTACCGTGAGGCGGCCCCGGGGAAGACCCAGGACACGCTGGAGGGACTATGTCTCTCGGCTGGCCTGGGAATGCCTCGGGATCCCCCCGGAGGAGCTGGAGGTGGTGTGCGTGGAGAAGGAAGTCTGGGCCTCCCTGCTCAGACTGCTGCCCCCGCGACCCGGCCCCGGATAAGCGGAAGAAAATGGATGGATGGATGGACATGATTTCTTAGCCTTTGTTTTTGCTCCAGAAGAGCAATCTAAAATGACCCCTTAACGTGCCAGGATATCACTAATTGAAATGAGCTGCATTTATACGTTTGTCATTCCATGAACACTAACATTCAGCACAATATTGCTAAATCAGCATTAAAATAATGGAAAGCCAAAGGGCGAGTGGTCTGGGTCTAAGATGGTCTGGCGGACATTGTTGCCGGTTTTGCTGTGTATTCTGGGTACCCCTTGGTTTTAAGTAAGTTTGTGGAGATTTCTTTTTTTTTTTGTCTCTGTGCCCTTCCCCTTAGCCCTTCCCCTTGCTCAAAACAAGAACTGGGTCAGCACTTACTCTCACTTGAATGCGCAGAACTAAGGGGAAGGTTTAAGGGTGAATCCTAATTCTCTGTCTTTGTGGTTTTGTTTGGACTGTTGTTTCAGCTTTGCAGGCAGGGTTGTCCTTCATTGGTGAGCAGGGTGTTAATGTGAAGGTCATCGCTCTGCAATTCAACATGTACACAGCCCCAGCTCTGCTGGCTGCAGGTTTTGGGGTCATCAATATCCTGCTTGTTGTATTGGTCTTAAGGTCAGTTTCAAATCAATTCAGTTGAGGTCATCCATATTCATGTCACATTTCTTTTGATCCATGGGTTTGTAGTTTGCACTGCATGGGTTAGGGTTTTTTATAGTTTTTTCTGTCCTGCAGGGAACACCGGGTTGATGATAGGGGGAGACACATCCAACCCATCAATTATGTGTCAGAAGGTATGTGTTTTTTAAAGATAGATTTCAGAAATGGAAGCTTTTTGATTCTGTGCGTGTATAAATGGCAATGTATCACTTTGTTGTGTAGAACGTGTGGACGTGAGCCAGGAGATGGTGGAGGATATCGACCAAATCGTTGTATTGACCTCCAACATCCTCTTTTTCGTCATCATGTTTATCTTTGCGGTCTTTGAGACGTGCGTACTATTCTAGTGACTATTTAAAGGCTGTTTATAAATTCTACACAGTATTTTGCAATGTATGAACAGACGCCTCAGTAGTAGCAGTTTTTTGCTAACCTGTGAAGTGTCTGCTTACAGTCCTGGTGTTTTGCGTTTGATAGCATCTCGACCCCTCTGTCTATGGACATGTTTGCGTGGACCAGGAAGGATGCAGTTCTGTACAACGGCCTGATCATATCCTTAATCGGTGTTGAGTCCATCTTGGTGTTCATAGCCGTGAAGATGATCTCACAAAGGTTTTTTTCAGCTTATTCAACAAGGACCTATTGCTGCATTTGTTTCATTACAATCCATGTTAACTTCTTCACGCTGATGCTAACTTAAGTAGGCTTGATCTGAACATGATATGTTTTTCCAGGGCTGGAGATAGACCTGTGTTACTAGGAGGCTTGATCATCATATTCTGTGGCTTCTTCATCCTACTCCCTTGGGGGAACCAGTACCCCAAAATACAATGGGCAGGTATTGACACCTTAACGGTAACCTTTCACAACCCCAAAAATCTTTCTTGTTCCCAGCAGTTGTGCATTATTGTGTGTGTGTGTGTGTGTGTGTGTGTGTGTGTGTGTGCGTGCGTGTGTGCGTGCGCGCGCACATTGAGTCTCGTTAGATCTCAAGAACAAAACGCTGTTCCTAGAGACCTTTACACCCACCCCACCCTCCAACAGCTCGTTTGAGCCCACTGGCTGTCCAGCCGAGCAAACCTGGTGCCAGTACACCCCTGCCATCCACCTGGCCCAATACATTGCCTCTGATGTTCTCATAGGGGTGGGTTACCCAGCCTGCAACGTTATGTCCTACACGCTCTACTCCAAAGTCTTGGGCCCAAAGCCACAGGTAAGCAAGGCCATTTTGAGTATAATTTTTCCCATTGACCTATCATGAAAGCTAACACTGTTACACTGACACACATTTCATCTAGATTCAGATTAAGACTCACATGTAAGCATATTTAGCATTCCGACCGATTCATGCAACTGAAGCAACAGTGTCTCTGAAGGAGAAAATTGGGGCTTTCACATGCAACTAAAATGGAAATTAATTTCAAGGGTTCGTTTTCCAATGTGTACATGTCTCATTATTAAAATGTCTTTGAAGTTCCATGTTGACCATGTCTAAATCCTGTGCTATATGAAATGAGCCAATCCCTGACGGTGTGTGTCTGTCACCAGGGTATTTACATGGGCTGGCTGACCGCTTCAGGCAGCGGAGCGAGGACCCTGGGCCCTGTGTTTGTCTCACAGGTGTACACCATTTTGGGCCCCCGCTGGGCTTTCAGCCTCATCTGTGGCATTGTGCTGGGGGCCATAGGGCTTCTGGGGGGCCTCTACCACAGACTCATTGCCTTCTCTGTGCGTCATGGGAGGATTATAGAGTAGCTCACTGAGGAATCTCCCCTCTCGCTTCTTTATAGGTCTGTTTGGTCTATTGTAGGGCCCTGAACCTAAAATTGATCACATTTCCACAAGTGCATGTTGTCGCCACTGGGATGTGGTTAGTGCTTTAGTTTGTCTCAGGGTTGGTCATGAAGTAAATTTCAGTCATATTAGGTGAATGAGAGAGAGGCATGAAATAGGACAAATAGACAGTCCATAGTCTGGGCACTAAATTCGGATCCTGTCAAAATCATACCACAGGAGTGGTACTAATGGTTAACAATGTCACTTCAGCTCATTTGATTATTTATTTTATATACAGTTATAACATAATAAGCGCTTAATAATTTCAACTACAGCACAAAAGTACTTTCATATACTGTAAGTCTGGAGCGTGGTGTGGTGTTTCATAAGGAATGTGCAAAGAATAATAAATAAATAACATATTAATATATGCATAAATATCGAACTTGTATTAAGTTGAACTTTTCCTTGATCAGTGGTTGGTTAAAATGCTATCCTTCCAAAGCAATGCATATGCAACGAATGTGAACAATTTTATATTTGTATTGTATAATGTTAATTAATGTTTTCTTTGTATTGGTTGTGACTAATAAAACTGTGACTGACTGTTGTATAATATGTACATGCTGTTGACATTTTAAAAGATCATAGAATCAAACACTTTCACAAAGATTAGCAGTGATGTTTGTTTGTGTGTCTGGGATATACAATGTTAATGGTGATACTGTTTGAGATCAAAATTCAAACAATACACTTTCAGAGGACTTTTTGTGGGTGTATTGTAAAACGTAACGTAACTTGCTGCGGATCGATGCGTTCTTCTTGCTCATGCAAAGTATACAGCTTATCATTGAATGGAAACAATTCCACCCTGAAGGTTTCTCTCTTTGCCACCCACATTTCCTGGGAAGACCTGTGGGTCTTCTCCCCCATCCAGAGGTCCCACCAGTGATGGGATGTGAAGTGAGGCCATGAGGATCCTCCATAGATCCAGTCATTGTATGTTCTCCTTTCCTTTGCTTGGGAAGACCAGGGTGTATGCTGGTGGGGCCATTCCTATTCTTGAAGGAAGTGCATGTTCATATTGTTGTCATTGACAGTACACATTAAATGCTGCACTATGGGGCCTATCATGTGGGATACCGAATAGAGTAATCTTTCATACCTGAATCAGAGGCTGTCTAAGGCTCTGGAGGCTTCTCTGCTCCATACAGGCTGTCATCATTGCCAAGATAGTCACTGAAGAAAGTCAAAAAGTAGGAGTTCAACAGGGATCTGCTGTTCAACACCTGGGCCTGTAGGGAAGGTTCATCATCTCCCACTTGGAGGCAAGCCTGAAGATTGCCAGTGCAAATTTGGTCCGGACATGTTTTGTGTGTGGGTTGGACAATATTTAGCTCAAATTTAATATTTACTTGAATCTGTACTACTCAGCTACACATATCCCTGGTTACAATTTTAAGAGAAATACATGTACTTGGATCATCAATTGATCATTGATCCAAGATGGCGGCGCGTTCGGACGCAGCGGCTACTCCGGAGCCCGAAGACAGTGCTTTTATGTTGTTTAATGTCGTCTGGTCGTCTACAAACAATGCTTATTCGAAGCTGATTCATCGGGAGTTCACTCCCAGATACATTTATGATCGTCAAAGCCTTTTAGACATCGAACAAACATACAAACAAAAACTCCTGCCGGCGGCTAGCGAGAAACTACGAGGCCTTTGTTTACTTCTAGAGCCGAACCTCGAGACCGCGGCCTCGCCTACTGATGCTACCCGCACAAGGCGGCGTCGCAAGCGGTGCGAGAGAGGACAAAAGCGCTGTAAGCGCGGAGGTATACGAGCTAGGTTGAGGGCTTACCCCACAAGACCGGCTCTTCCATCACTCATGCACTCTAATGTTCGCTCTCTAGAAAACAAACTGGACTTAATTCAACTCAGCCTATCTACCCAGCATGAGGCTAGGGATTGTTGTGTGTTTGTCTTCACTGAGACGTGGCTAAACGACAACATCGCGGACTCTGCCATTCAACTGCACGGCTTAACCTGCTACCGAGCGGACAGAGATTCGTCACTGTCTGGAAAGACTCGCGGGGGCGGCTTGTGTGTTTATGTCAACAAAAAATGGTGTAACAATGCTGCGGTAATATCTAGATACCGCTCACCGCTGGTGGAGTTTATGATTGTGAAGTGTCGTCCGTTCTATCTGCCGAGGGAGTTCACGTCCATTGTTATGGTCGCTGTTTACATTCCTCCGTGTGCTAACGCAAAAGACGCGCTTCGTGAACTATACAGCGCCATCAGCGAACAACAAACAAATAACCCCGACGGCTTTTTCATCGTAGCCGGTGACTTCAACCATGCAAACTTAAAGTCAGTTTTGCCTAAGTTTTACCAACATGTGAACTTTGCAACAAGGGGAAACAACACACTAGACGTTGTTTACACAACAGTTAGGAACGCATACAGAGCCGAACCCCGCCCCCACCTCGGGTACTCAGACCACATCTCTGTTATGCTAATCCCAGCATATAGCCCACTTCTCAAACTTGCGAAACCGATACTTAAGCAAATCACGGTATGGCCAGAAAATGCTACCTCTGCACTGCAGGACTGCTTCCAGGACACAGACTGGAACATGTTCAAAGAGGCAGCTACTTATAACAATCACACTGACCTACAGGAGTACACTGAAACTGTGACTGCTTACATCAAAAAGTGCACAGATGATGTGACAGTCACAAAGACCATTACCACACGCGCCAACCAGAAGCCATGGTTGACAGCAGAGGTTTGCGGGCTGCTAAAGACCAGAGATGAAACTTTCAGATCGGGAGATAAAGCAGCCCTCAAAACAGCAAGGGCCAATTTGTCCCGCGGCATTAAAAATGCTAAACGGTCATATGCCCCAAAAAATCAACAATCACTTCAGACAGCAGGGACACACGGAGTCTGTGGCAAGCCATTCAGATCATCACAGACTACAAGCCCCTGCCACAGGCCTGTGATGATGAACATATCCTCCCAGATACACTCAACCACTTTTATTCACGTTTGACACGCAGAAAGTCACACCAGCACAAAAACCCCACTACCCCCAACGACCAGGCACTCTGTCTGTCTCCAGCTGACGTAAGGAAGACCTATCTAGGATCAACCACGCAAGGCTGCGGGCCCGACAAATATCTGGCCGTGTACTGAAAGACTGTGCTGCAACAGCTGACAGATGTCCTAACAGACATCCTTCAACACCTCGCTGGCCAGGCAGTCGTCCCCACATGTCTCAAATCCACACCACATTCTACAGGGGCACCATTGAGAGTGTGCTGACCAGCTGCATCACTGTCTGGTACGGGAACTGCACTGCAGCAGACCGCAAGACCATCCAGCGAACAGTGAACACAGCTGCGAAGATCATCGGTGCCCCTCTCCCCTCAATCCTAGAAATCTTCCACACACGATGCTCCAGCAAGGCCAATAGTATCGTTAAGGACCCCACCCACCCCTCCCACAGCCTCTTCCAGCCGCTACCATCAGGTAGACGATACCGGAGCATCAGAGCCCGCTCTGCCAGACTGATCAACAGCTTCTTCCCCCAGGCTGTGAGAGCCCTGAACTCTTCCGGGCCTCTATGACTACCCACACAATAACTAAGACTATCGGAAAACTGGCACTAGTCACTCACCGACTGCACCTTTCATACACACTGCCGTGTGTACACAAACTGCACTAAAGACTCTGTAATAATATGTATCTATTCTTCGCACATGTACAATACTCTTTGCACATGCACATCGGTAAGTATTCGTACAGTTTGTATAGTTTGTATCCTGTTTAGTTTATGTATAGGAAAAATGTTATATTTATTTTAAATTGTTTGTTGTTAGACTGTACTGTTGAATGTCTGTATTTATGTAGCACCGTGGCTCTGTGAGGCACGACATTTCGTTCCACTGTATGCACCCGCATGTAGCGGAATGACAATAAAGCACAACTTGAACTTGAACTTGACTTGATCAGTCTTCAAAAAAAAGTACAAATGCTAAGTTAAACTGCATATGAATGGGCCATTTTATTTAGTTATATTTCTCATGTCTTTTGATTCTGTTGATCGTTTACTTGGTAATATAAAAAATATAAAATATATATTTTATACATCTACAGTACATCCTTAAACTCTTTAAAATTGCTGAATGTTATATCAAACGAGGTCAGAAGATTATGTTTAGCATAGATTAGTCTTCTACATTAGGTAATGTATTGCCACGCCACATTGATAGGTGGCAGTAAATAGCTACATTTTGTAAATGTCGATTCCAGCGAAGAAGCGTTGTCTCAAGTCTTCAGTAAATGTACGCCAACCATTAGTTTCGCTAATAAGTCCGAAGTCTTATATCGATACTGTGGTGTCTATAACAATAAACAATATGATTTAGTTTATTGAATTACTTAAAATTCTGTCTTATTACATCATCAAGATATAGTAGCTACATAGGGCTAGATTTAGACAAGTGTTGTTTTAAGCAAGTCGTCATGGTATTTTTGATTTATGAAAGAAACAAGTGAACAATAAACTAGTTAAGAATACGCTGCTGTATAGTTAGACTTGCAGTGAACAACTGAGTGTAACGAGTACAGTCGATGTAGGCCTCATCACAACAGAGAGCTCTGAAGCCTTGAGAACACAGATTGCGACCAGTAGGACGTGCGTCGCAGTGTTACGTTACTGCACTACTGCCTTATGTTTACAAAGCTCCGCTCAGCTTTATTAGAAGCTTCTAATACATGATGAAAGTTTAGGATGAACAAAATTTGTACATATGTCTTTTTTTGGTCAGTTACTATGCCTGTCCCCATGTTCCCCTGAACTGAACTACCTTCCCCGCCACGTTTTTTTTTTTTTTTTTTGAAGCAGCGCCCTTTTCAGTCATGTAGCTGCTAATTGTATTACGAAAATAGATGCAATTGAAAGACCTGTTTTCCCCATGACAGGACATAGTCTTGGAAATCACAAATGCAGAATCTCATGGCCGAGATGTAAGAATTGGACTCCTTGGTAAGAAGCAGTGCTTGAAAATAAACATAGACACAAACATGTAATGATGACTGTCTGCAGTGATGTACAAATTTAACAATTTTAGATGCCAGTTGTATAGAAAGCAGTGCATAGGTAGGATTTGAACATACTACGTTTCTGATTTGAAGTCAAATGCCACACTGCTATACTCATCTCTATTATTAAAACCTTCGATAAGTTCCTAATTTTGGCATTAGGCAACATTTTGATGATCATTTTCATTGTCTTGTTAGGTGCTGAAGTCTTTTTAACCCTCTGTAAAATAATATTACTAGTGTCAGTATAGTGTCACAGAGTGAAATCTATTCTGATTTGCAGGTTTAGATGAGCACAACAATCTCTGTTACCTGCACGGGGCTTATGATTATGATGATGGTAGACCAAATGATGACGTCCTTACAAATTTGTACTGTGGACTTCATAAAGAGTTCAAGCCCAAAAACATGTCATGCAGGCCTCCAGTGAGATGGCAAAAGGAAGCTGACACCACAGTGCTCTCCAACAACACATATTCAGCTGAAAGTGTAAATGTTTTAGTAACCTAAAAGAATAATGAATGAAAACACAATTGTGTATGCTGACCTGACTGAAATCATTACATTACAAACATTTTTGCTTTCTGTAGTGTTTTCAACTTTTAAAAGAGGAGGAGAAGAGCAAGGAAAAATCTGAGAAAAAGCATCTTAGAAAATTAGTGAGTTTCATGATCAAAATAATGTAATTTGACGTTTGATTTCACGCAAATTATTCAAGCGAGTGGAAAAAGTACGACAAAAATGTCTGCCCAACAGAGACAAAGGGAGAGAAGACGTCTAGAGAAAGCGGATAAACTAAAACTAAACATAGAACATTTGGTAGAGGTAAGTATTCAGTCTCTTACTGCCGGTGTTTGGTTTTTCAGTAACTTTGGAGAATTGCTTGAATGAAAAGATTTTGACAGCATAATAATGTTGCATGGCAGTATAAGGCAGTGGAGGGTAAAGGTGTATTTAAGAAATCTAAATAGGCCACTACTACAGAAGCGCAAGAGAAACCAGCTGCATCCAGTAATTCCGACAACAGTGGCAGCAGCAGCAGCTATGAGAATTCCAGTGAGGATGAGGAAAATAAAGAGCGTGTCTTGGCAATCCGAGGTGTAAAAAATGTGCGGCAACAGATGTATTGATAGATTTCAGTCGTGTTGTGGTTATTGTCCAAGTTATGATAGAGTAGAACATAGTACTTAATATGTGCAGTTCTTCCCCATGCCTTCTGTACCTCTCCTGCTCTTTTATATCCAAAGCTGTTGACATAGCAGAGCATACATTTTAACTCAAGCCGAAGCCAGATAATAAGACTAAGAAGATTCCAGCTCCGGTCAGCCAACCGAAAGAAAAGGCACGTGAAGAACGGAATGAAGTACAACAGGTACAGAAAGTTTACAGAATCATTTAAATCTCTGTTATTGGCTAAAACGTGTTGATATTCAAACTTATCTTTTTCTTTTACAGAATGTGCCCTTGCCAAAATCTGAAGATTTACAAAAAATGTGTACAGAGTTTGCAGGTCAAACAAAAGAGATTTGAAAACATCCCCAGGAACACATTTGTTTATTTAATGAAAAGCCACAAAATCACATGTTCAAACAAATGCATTCTTTACAGTAATGGGTAACAAGTTTGCAAGCAATGACCATTTTGATGTGGCTGTGAAGTATTTTACAGACACAATTAAGTATAATCCCAAAGAATATAGGGTAAGAAGCGCTCTGACTGTAACATTTGTATCTAGGAACCAGCTTTTAACTTCAACACATGCCACATTTTGAGAATCTCTAAACTCTGTTCCAGGTTGTTTGGCAACCGTTCCTTCTGCTTTGAGAAGATGCAGGAGTATGAGAGGGCGGTGACCGATGCTGAGTTGTCCTTCAACTTGTGTCCAGGCTGGGTCAAGGACCTTTATAGGAAGGGAAGAGCTCTGGCTGGTCTGCAGGTAATGTTATCAGTTAAAAGGGTGGTTTTAGAGGCAAGTCGGCCTGTAGCTCGGCAGTGCGATTTGTCTATCATGGCTCGGCTGTTCCTTCTGGTCTATTGAAAATGTTTTCCTAGTAAACTGGCGCTTATCTTCCTGATGCGTGCTGAGGCCTGGCATTGATCCATCTTGCAGCAGCTTAATCGTGGAGCGTTTTCACTGTTATTTCTTCATACCTGGATACCCACAAGATGGTGAGGATATTGTGCGTGCGTGAGACTGACTCACTCTAAATCTTTACTTGTTTTCCCTTCCAGAGATATGATGAGGCTGCCCAGGCATTTAAGGAGGTCCTACAGTTAGACAGCTCATGTGTAGATGCTGCCCAGGAGCTCATGAGGGTTCAGATGATACAGCTAATGGTCAGTAGTACTACCTTCTCGGGTCTCTCCTGGGTCTGTGTTAGAACAGGGCTTCTACTTTGACTTATGAGGAAGCGGTATAATTTGAATTAGGTTATTAGTATGGAAATGTCTGCTAACCTGTAGATTTTGGGTACAGGTTTCTCTCGCTTGCCTCTTACCTGAACACTACCTTTTTAATATTGCAGGAGTTTGGCTACTCTCAAGAGCAGAGCTCAAGCGGGGGTGTGGGGTTGTTGGTAGTTTGTGGTAATAGAAGAACTACTAAAGGCTTTAGTATGCCTGTGGTGACTCATATATATAGGGTAGCTTGTGGCTGAATCTAAAACGTATCACTCGTTACTTGGTTTTGAAATATGTACAGGATGGTAAATAACCAATGCTCTGTGTGCTTGTCCCAGGTGCATCATTTATTACAAATGGAGTCTACCCAAATACTACTGCATCTCCCACCTTGTGGTTCCAGGTCCCCATCCCTCCTCAGGCCCCAACCTCAACCAAAACACAGACCCCAGCCTCCAAAACAAACCACAGACAAAACAGCTCAACAGTCCCATAAAACCCAGGCAGGAAATGTATCAAGCAGAGCTGTAAGTGACTGTGCGTGAGATTCCTTTGTGTTCATGTAGTTGTAATGTGAACATTATGACAACTTGCAGATATGAGTGGTGAAAATGACCTCACCCTAACTACCATTTATTAACAAATTGTTTGGACAGAGAACTATTTCCTGTTTGGGTTGGAAACTTGGTCCACACAGTCACAGAATCTATGGTAAAAAAACTTGTTCAGCATGTGAGGGACTTCCATCTAATCACACTCGTAGCTGACCAAGTGTTTTTTTAACCATTTCTCAATATATCCCAATTGTATTATATTGGTACACTGTTTTGATATGCATCATAGACGCTGATGTTTTGAACCTGGTGACTCCTCTTCTTTTGCAGTAAAGGAGATGTTTAGCGTAAAGGTGCTGCATAGCAGACAATGTGCCTTTGTGAATTTCACCAGCAGAAGCCACTGTGAAGTTGCCAATCAGAAGTTAAATGCAAGTAAAACATATGGGCAATCAAGGACTAGAAAGGCATCCATTTTGAGAGCATAGTACTATAGATAAGCACCATGTAAACAAGTACTGTTAAGAGGTTCCAGGAATGCCCCTCCTTGAACCGCCACCTTAACGTGGTGGAGGGGTTTGAGTGCTTGATTGATCCTAGGAGCTATGTTGTCGGGGGCAATAAGCCCGTGGTAGGGTCTCCCATGGCAAATTGGTCCTAGGTGACTAGCCAGAGTAAGTGCGGTTCATCAAAACCCCTATGATGACCAGAAAAAAGAGTATCGCTACGTCGCATGGAGTGGCGTTACCGGGGCCCCACCCTGGAGCCAGGTCTGGGGTGGGTGCTCACAGGTGAGCGCCTGGTGGCCGGGTGTTTGCCCATGGGACCCGGCCGGGTATAGCCCGAAAAGGCGACGTGGGATCACCCTCCTGCAGGCCCACCACCCACAGGAAGGACCGTAGGGGGCTGGTGCAGTGTGTTTTGGGCGGCGGTCAGGGGCAGGTGCCCGGACGACCGAGTGCCCCGACCGGGGACTCCATTGTTCTGCTGTGGGACTTCAACGCCCATGTGGGTAACGACAGTGACACCTGGAGAGGTGTGATTGGGAGGAACGGTCCCCCCGATCTGAACCCGAGCGGTGTTTTGTTGTTGGACTTCTGTGCTAGTTATAGTTTGTCCATAACGAACACCATGTTCGAGCACAAGGGTGTCCATCAGTGCACGTGGCACCAGGGCACCCAAGGCCGAAGGTCGATGATCGACTTTGTTGTCGTGTCCTCTGACCTCCGGCCACGTGTCTCGGACACTCGGGTAAAGAGAGGGGCAGAGCTGTCAACCGATCACCACCTGGTCGTGAGCTGGATCCGCTGGTGGAGGAGGAAGTCGGACAGACCTGGCTGGCCCAAGCGTATCGTGAGGGTCTGTTGGGAACGTCTGGCGGAGCCTTATGTCAGCGAGGTCTTCAACTCGCACCTCCGGGAGCGTTTCTCACAGATTCCGGGGGGGGCTGGGGACATTGAGTCTGAGTGGACTATGTTCTCAGCCTCCGTTGTCGATGCGGCGGCCTGGAGCTGCGGTCGTAAGGTCTCTGGTGCCAGTCGCGGAGGCGAAAATTCGGGTCTGGGAGGAATTCGGGGAGGCCATGAAGAAGGACTACCGGACGGCCGCAAGGAAATTCTGGCAGACCTTTCGCCGATTCAGGGGGGAGAAGCGGTTCTTCACCAACACCGTGTACGGTGCGGGCGGGAGCTGCTGACCTCAACTGGGGACGTTGTTGGACGGTGGAAGGAAAACTTTGAGGATCTCCTCAATCCTGCTGTCACGTCTTCCGAGGAGGAAGCAGAGGCTGAGGACCCGGAGGTGGACTCGTCAATCACCCGGGCAGAAGTCACCGAGGTGGTCGGTGGGCTACTCGGTGGCAAAGCCCCGGGGGTAGATGAGATCCGCCCCAAGTATCTTAAGTCTCTGGATGTTGTGGGGCTGTCATGGATGACACGTCTCTTCAACATTGCGTGGCACCTTGGGACGGTGCCGCTGGACTGGCAGACCAGAGTGGTGGTACCCCTTTATAATAAGGGGGACCGGAGGGTGTGTTCCAACTACAGGGGGATCACACTCCTCAGCCTCCCTGGTAAGGTCTATGCCAGGGTACTGGAGAGGAGAATCCGTCCGATAGCTTCGACCGTGCCCCCCGCGGCGCCCTGTGGGGGGTTTGCCAGGAGTACGGGGTCCGGGGCCCTTTGCTCAGGGTCGTCTGGTCCCTGTATGACCGCAGCAGGAGCTGTGTTCGCATGGCCGGTAGTAAGTCGGACCTGTTCCCGGTGCATGTTGGATTTCGCCAGGGCTGCCCTTTGTCACCGGTTCTGTTCATTGTTTTCATGGACAGAATTTCTAGGCACAGCCAGGGGCCGGAGGGTGTCTGGTTTGGGGGGCACAGGATTTCACCTCTGCTATTCGCGAATGATGTTGTCCTGATGGCTCCATCGGACTAGGACCTACAGCATGCACTAGAGCGGTTTGCAGCCGGGATGGGAATCAGCACTTCGAAATCTGAGGCCTTGGTTCTTGACCGGAAAAAGGTGGCTTGCTCCCTCCGGGTGGGTGGGGAGTCCTTGCTTCAAGTGGAGGAGTTCAAGTATCTCGGGGTCTTGTTCACAAATGAGGGAAGGACGGAGCGTGAGATTGACAGGCGGATCGGTGCAGCGGCTGCAGTGATGCGGTCTCTGTACCGGTCCGTCGTGGTGAAGAAGGAGCTGAGCCGGAAGGCAAAGCTCTCAATTTACCGGTCGATGTACGTTCCTACCCTCACCTATGGTCATGAACTTTGGGTAATGACCAAAAGGACAAGATCGCGGATACAAGCGGTCGAAATTAGTTTTCTCCGCAGGGGGCCGGGCGCTCCCTTAGAGATAAGGTGAGAAGCTCGGTCACACGGGAGGAGCTCGGAGTAGAGCCGCTGCTCCTCCACGTTGAGAGGAGCCAGCTGAGGTGGCTCAGGCATCTGTTTCGGATGCCTCCTGGACGCCTCCCTCGGGAGGTGTTCCGGGCATGTCCTACCAGGAGGCGGCCCCGGGGAAGACCCAGGACACACTGAAGGGACTATGTCTCTCGGCTGGCCTGGGAATGCCTTGGGATCCCCCCGGAGGAACTGGAGGAGGTGTGTGTGGAGAAGGAAGTCTGGGCCTCTCTGCTCAGACTGCTGCCCCCGCGACCCGCGGCCCCGGATAAGCGGAAGACAATGGATGGATGGATGGTTCCAGGAATGTTCACAACAGCTTTGCTGTAATACACAATTTCTTTTGTGTCGTTTTTGGCTGTATTTTTTGAAAGGATAATAGGAGACAAACAGGAAAGTAAGGATATGTGCATGAAATGCCCTGAAGCGGGTTTGAACCCATTAAGATTCAGATTCTGATGTGTTTGGTCATAGTCTTCTTTAAATGCGCCCTGTCCTAGTGAGCCAGTAGAAATGCCTCCACCCTTATCTTTATTGTTCAGGTCTACAGACTGATCTCTACATTTAAACTAGGGGCAGAATGTCATGAGATGTTAGATGTTTTAAATACAGACTTTTCCATGCCACTAACCACAAATCCTGTTACAACTGTGCACTTATTAAATTCTCTACTTGTACATGGCTTTAGATAAAAATGTATGCTGAATGAATACATATTCCCTTTCCATTAACAGGGCCATGACCTCCATGATACCAGGGTGAGAATGGCACTAGAACTGCCTTTCTGTTGAAATCGAAGACGTGTAAGTGAGGATTTCACATACCTGCTGTAGAATCTGCTTAGTCAAGATGCTGCTGCATTAGAGCATGTGTGCCATCTCCAGCTATTATGTCAATAATGATCAAGTTACATTTGTTCAAATGAATACAGCCATGCTTTTAAATCAGATTTGGAATAATATATTGCTACCATTCCAAGTATTGAAATAGTAAATGATGTTGAAGTATTCTTAATCTTAAGAATGGTAATTAAAAAACATGTCTCTTTTATCCGGCATGGTCTTGCTGTACTTCTTTTAGCCCGTGAAATGATAGATAGCTCACCAATACACTCACATTTACTGCACATGCAAAACTCACCTCATCAATGCTGTGTGCATGTTAAAGGCATCTTAAACCCATCAGGTGGGAGCATAGCCTGCCCTCAATTCAACAGTCCTGGAGGGGTGATGTCCAATTACGGTGAGAAGTGCTGCCGGATATAAACATTGAAATTGATTTTTTTTTAAATAGATGGATAGACATCGACTGATATTTCTTAATATATCCACTTAAGTGACAGGTCAGACATTCATGGGACTGTCGTAGCTCATCTTGCATCTTTCTACTTGTTAATGGATCAAAGTGACTGAGATAAGCGTCACAGATATTGTACTGCTAGCTACTGATTAGCTAGTTTATTCAACCTACCTTCTTCAAAGAGCGTTTTCCTGTTTCACAAATCATGTCCATAAAAGCCATTTATGACTGTATCATAGAACAGATCTTTCATATGTGTAGAGCTTTACTTTACTCCTTACCCTGACGTACACATGACCATTGACTGAGTTCCACAACACGCAAGTTTTATTCCTCACCGGACCTCTGCACCTAAATCCACAATAACGAATGAATACATTTTAATCAAATTGTACTTTATAGTGTGTATGAGAGATGACAGAAGGATGGTTTAGGATTTGTTTAAGCGATAAATGAAAAATCACATCAATTGTCACACATTTATGGTTATTACTTTTTGTAAATAAAAGTAGCTGCAGCCATGACAGAAAAATCCCACAACCCTTTTTGTGTTGTCTTGGACACTTTGCCAAATTATTAAAAAAGGAAATGTTGAAAAGTAGCATTTAATCCAGTTTTGGCACAAAAATCTGTCAACCATTCAACCATCTTGCTTGAAAGACTGAACTCTCTCATCAAAAAGCATATATTTCAACTAAAGAGAAACTCCTCAAATCCTTCCTCCTTTTGTGGCTCCAAGAAACTCTGCGTTGGCAGGAGTCCAGTAATACAATATCCTGACGCACTTCAATTTGTTATAAACACAGTAGGACAAAATCCAATTAACAAAAGAGTAAATCAAATGCCTCAGATATGACTGTTTGATTTAGTGTTATTTGCATAACTGTATTGACTCCCATACGTTTACATATGTGGTTTGATACAACAAGAGTGCTGTTTCCTAGACCTGTTGACCCATAACTTACACCATCTTCTTTCTAAGAAGGTCCTTACCCTTTGTTGCCTTTGTCATTTTTACGTGGATCCATTTATTCCTGACTGCTCCAAATTGAAACAGTCTCAATACTCTGCACATCAGACCTTTGATATCATCATGATAACAGTACACAGTCCATCAGTGTGGAATATAAAAAAACCCATAGCATATCATGCAGGGCATACAAAGCTAAAACTGTAGAATAAAAGAAATCAGAACTATACAAATAGGGTCTGAATGCTGACACAGTTCATACCCTGTTCTTTCAGCGCTGTGGCAGGGGGTGTGGTGCCAGACATAGGTCAAGCATCAAATGGAGCAGTAGGGACTCTGTTCAGCCAAGATGACGTACGGCTGCTTCTCTTAGATCTGCTGGTGGGGTTCATGGAATGGAGGAGCAAGAATGGGCTCCACGTAGGAGACCTAGTAATGGAGACAGTGAAAGGCTTGAGAAGCCACCAGGGTACTATACATTGGACATGTGGCCAAGGCCTCGTCTGAGTTGAGCTGGATTACACTAAGTAACACTATACATACATTGCACTTGTATGAAACATTATAAAACGAACCAAGTATCTTACCTTTATTTTAAGGATTGTGGAAACTGAATACAAGTTTCTAAAAAGTTTTCTTAGTGGGTACACAGCTTGTGTCAATTTAACAGTACCATTTCAAATGTCTATCAAAACAGATGTGTTTCAAAGCACAGTATGGACATTTGGAATACAGTATAGAAAACATAAATTGAGCATGGGAAATCCTAAACAGTAAGTATCAACATGAACAATGGGAATCAAGAATTATAAGACCCCACATTCCAAAAAGTTGTAAAAAACTAAAGAAAACATAGCAGAATTGTGCTCCTTTGATTGTTCTAAGAGGCAGACACCTTGACAAAGTCTATATTCTACTCAGTATACCTTGTTCCATAGAAAAGGCACCTGTGTCCCCCCCCTGCCTTTTCTCCTTAGCGTGAACTGACTGATGCATAAGGAATTAATCTCTGGAATTTGCAGTGCTGTAAAGTTCTGGACTGTTGGCAAGGGAGCAGCAGAGAGTACCCTCCCAAGGCCTGCCATGGTGGAAGAGACTGAATTCTGTGACAGGAGACTGTTACTTCTAAACTCTGGTCTGTGTTATGGACAGGCATAAGACTTCACCAGAAGAAGCCCACCTCTGGTGTCTTGTCAGATGACTTGATAGGTCCTGTGGCGATACGGTTTCCATGGGTGCCAGTACCAGGTTAGCTCCAGAGGCAGATGTTGCTGACAGCCTGGCAGGTGGAGCCGCGATCGGCGGGGGAGAGGTAGAGCTTGCCGCTAGGGCAGACGCACACCTCATACACCATCTGTGTCTGGGCGGAGGAGGAAGAGGAGCCTGAGGAGGCTGCGTAGGTGCCGAGGGGCAGGGTCTCCAGTTGGATAGCATCTGCATCTAAAAAGATCTGATCGGGGGAAATGGAATCAGTCGTGTTTGTGGCTCTTTGAAGGTGTGGTGCCGCTGGCTTTGCTTGAAGCCATGACACCCCTTCCAACAAATAAATTGGAAAGCTAATTCAATCTGTGTGAGTGGGGCACTGGGCTGCACTGGGAATACATGAACACAATTATAAAAAATCAGACTGTAACAACTCAGGCCAAGAGTAGAGGGTGAAACACTCAAGCAATAAAGGACCTAATAATGATAATGCATTTTATGTTAATGGAGGCCCCTGGACAGGATGTTCTGCATTTTCCTCACCTCTCCCTCGGAGGACTGGAACTGCAAGTCTTTCTGACAAAAGGCTTTCAGCCCCCCCATCTGGGCGCTGACCTCCACTCCCCTAGGGGCCTCCATGGTCAAGGTGCGTGTCGGGGACTCCAGCCTGGCAACATCAGAAACACGTGGAAAACTAAAGTTGATTCCAAGTCTTTGGTTTAGTTTTACACTTTACATTTCAAAACCTCCCAATGACTTAATTTCCCACCCTTTTTACATTTTTTTACTAAAAATGATATCTATCTCATCTTTATGAATTTGTCTTTCAATTAATGAGAATTTATTGCCATGCAGGCTTTAATGGAATATCAAATCAGCTTAGCGTGAGGCATTGATCAATATGTTAATATTTGTATTATTAGCTTAGTTACTGTTTTGACTTCCAACACCTCGATAAGAGTTGACTCTGGAACAGAGTTAAGGTTCACAGTTGCGTGGCTCCTCTTCATTATTCTAGCCTGGTACTGCTCGTGAGCACATGGGCTTTTGTGACATCTGATTCTGACCTTCAGCAACACAGAAGCTAATGCAATTGTAAATTTTCCTACCATGGAATATTTGTTTACATACAGAGATAAGAGCAAGAGGTAGTCCATGAGATGTGTTTTCATTACTCTTAACCATTTCAAATGGATTCTATTCCACCCAAATATGTTTCCAATGAATTTTAAATGGAACGACTACAAACACGTGGTTTGTAAATGGTTTAAGTCTCCAGAACCTTTGAATGTGACACATATTTTGTTAATGAAAAAGACAAATGAATATCATCTGCATTCTAAAACCTTATTTTGCTTTAAAAATTTTCTTCTACACTTCCACAGAACTTTCTGTTATAAACAGTTAAGTATTCTGCTACCCTTTGCCACTTTGATAGCAGGCTATGAATTAGGCCAATATACTAACACAGAGAAATAGCATGCCCTTACTACAAGATCACAGAGGAATGGAAAGGGAAATAAGTTTTAAATTAAATGAAATAACAATACAGCATAACTATTCTCACAAATTTCGGGTCTGCAACATATTATTAATTGGGAAGAAATCCAAGTACAGGTCCTTAAAAAAGTCCCTCCACAAAGCAGGGCCAATGACCTACGAGGTGACGAGGTGTGGAAGGTGCAAGTCAAAGTGTATGATACACTGGGTGTCATTATGAAGTAAATCCCAGCAGATGTCCCTTGGAAAGGCTAAACAGCAGGTGTGTTGTGTTTCTCTGTGACAAGAATAGGTAGAACTTGTCCCCACCAACTGTTTTTTTTTACGCTAACACACTCCCTCTCTCTTCCCCTCTTTCTCTCTCACACACACACACCTGATATTTTTGGCACAAGCATCACCCACTGCTATCCAAATGTTACATGCCAGCCCTTGTGTGGAAAACATGAATGGTGCAAAAATGCTTCCAAAAATAGAAACACGTTAACAGCAGATGTTTTTTTAGTTGTTGTTTTTTGTATAGAATAGAAATGTAATTGAAGATTACAAGCGCTATCTTGGATTTGTCAATCAGCTAATTTTGGGTCCTGATCAATGCAACATTTCAAACGTCAACTTCTGTTGAATCAATGTGAAACGTCATTGTCAGCAGACTGCCCCTCTTTTACATCCTCCCTTCTGATATTGACTACACTATAGATGGTCACCACTAAAGCTTGCAGGAGCTGTGTGTGTGTGTGTGTGTGTGTGTGTGTGTGTGTGTGCGTGCGTGCGTGCATGCAAGTGTTCGCTCTCGGGCAACTTCATTACCATTCAACTCACCGCAGAGTAATTAGCTGCCAGAACAGTGTTTGTCTACCAACTGTGATTCAAGCCCTCCACATAACACCACAAAGGTTGGGCTGCAACCACACTCATAATGGCTGGTTAATGGATGCCCTGTAACCACTGCCTGGGATCATATGTGCAGCTGGAGAGCAGAAACTGGAGCATCCCTACCCTACAGGCTCCTGTCCAGCACAAATGTATCCACAATGCCCAACCAAAAGCGCTTCCTCCTTGCCATGTGGAACAACTGATATGGTAAATGAGTTTACGCTTGTGTAACTCATTATTACTAAGTGTTAAGCGAAGAAAAATGCGAAGTAAATTGAACTTGAAAGGAGTTTTTTGGAAGGGGGGGAGGATATTTATGTGGTGATGTCAGTAATAATAGCGTTTGTACGGTTCAATTTCCAAAGCTGGGTCTTTTGCCAGCTGTTACTGAGTATCGCTTACTTCAGGTCTTGTGAGGCGACTGCTTGGATGAGTGGCGTTTCAACCGAGTGACCAAACACAGCTCCCTCTGCACCTAGCCACAAAAAAACAACATTACATTACTTCACATCCTACATCCTTCCTGACCAGAATTGGTTCCATATTAAAGGCAGGGTTGGCAATGTTGTCGAGAAGCACTCTGTAATATTTCTGACAATACATATAAAAGTTTGATGGTGATTTGAATGTAATCTGTGTGCATCACAAGACTATAATAAATAAAACCATTCATTAAACCATACCCTGACTAACAATTGGATGGGCTGTCTGTCTACCTACCTTCCTGCGCACACTCCGCCCCTGTACTCAACATACGTTACTCTGGTTTTGTGGGACTGTCTTTCCAGGGATACATTGGTTTGAACGTGTCAAACCACAGCTAAAATCACTAGCTTCGCAAAACTTGCTTAACTCAGATTTTATTATCTGCTAAATAGAGAACAAAACAAAGAAGTATATTTACCGGTAACAGCGAGTTTGTCCGTTCCTATGCTGACCTGCTCCTCAGTTGCCGAGAACAGAAGCCTCTCTGAGTTTGAGCTCCGCACCTCCAGCCTCTGACACTGGACCTCCACGGCCTCTGAGTCTTGAAGGGGATCAGGCAGTTCAATTGGGAGTGGAGTAACACAAGAAAAAGGCATTAAGGCTGGGGAGTTGCAGGACTGCCCCTGAAATGTATTATTTTCCATTTCCAGCGATGGGAAATGGGCGACTTCCAAGTACTAATCCAATCAAATACCAAATGTTGACAGTTAACAGCAAATGAATACAGCTTGGTAGGACCTACCCACAACTACACACTGGTTTCTTCAGCTTCAGTAATAATCCCCTTATCAGTCAATGGTCAGTGCATTAGCATAAGTGAGTTTGGGAGAAGCTGGAACACTGGATGTAAATTATTCCCGCCAAATATCACCTCATTTAATTGATGATTTCCCAAATGCTGTTTCTACCTAAACTGACACCAATTTCCCAGAAAAGGTCGAGCACAAGGAGTGATGCCATATCAAAAGCCTTGTTGAATTAACATCAATCTTAAACTTATACTGGGTAGAATCAATAGCTGTTCGAGATAATAAGTAGGTAATTTGCTTTCCAATGGTCATTACTCATGTAAATAGCTCTGGTAATTTGGTCTGACTGATGGTTAAACTTGACAATAATAAGAAGAATCCATTTCCCTTTCCATAAGTGACTCAAAAAAGGTTAATGTCGCCAAAACTTCCCAATGTTTCCTCAAGCAGAAGGAGACAATTGGGGATGAGAGAAAACATAAATTGTTGCTCTAAACCTGATTAAAGTTATAAAAGGAGAAGATCGATCAGGCAATTTACAGTTTCAGCCACTTTGTCATAAAACATTTACTGGTCAAAATGGATAGTAAAAACTCAAGTATTAAGATATATATTGTATGTGTTAGTTTAATTAAGACAATCAACTTAGTAGGGTGCTCATTCATTATTTAAATAGTATGCAGCCAAAAATAAGTAATACAATTGAAACAGTCTAGCCAATAGATGGTATCTCACCCACTGTTAACTGCCCGGAGACTTGGCCATGGTTGTTTCGGGCGTTAAGTGTAACATTGCTCTCTGCCCGCAAAACCAATGGTTTGTCCTGGGGAAAACATGATAGGAACGAGGATACCAGAAGAGAAGAACAGACCGGAAGAAGAGGTCGAAAAAATATTCTTTTTTTTAATGAATCAAGCTGTAATTGCTTGCCATTATTACTATGTAATTAACTCAGAACTATGGTTAAAAAAGCAACAACTTTGCTACAGTAATTGCCTGTTCAATAACCCATTCAGTAGATTCCATTTGAATCACATTTCTTCAACCTCAGACCGATCTTCTCCAGTGGAATGAAAGTGAACCCTTAAGAGTGGACGACTGCAATTGAGAGGGTAAACTTCTGTGACGGTTTTCATTGGGAGCTTGCTGGATATGACAAGCTCATCGTGAGCACAAGTTCTAAAGGATCCACAGAGGGAGAGGAAGGGTGCTCATCAAGGTGGAATGAACCAAATCCAACCTTAAGTATCACTTAAAAGAAAAGGGTGTACAAGTATTAACAGGTATCATTTGGGTGTGGACCTCAATGCTGCTCCTTTGGAAGTGTATCAAAGCAATATTAGTCATTGTGGGGAAGGTCTGCCCAGAGTTGAGTGGAGAAAAATGTGCATAAATGGAGTGTGTGGATGTAGCTACAGGGAGGATGTCTGACTGACATATTAACATGGCAGAGCGAAAACAGTAGGTGCTGCCCTGCATACAATGAGCTGCATCAGAACCAGAGGCAAGAGGCACAGAGGACTACTTCTGAGAAAGCAGTCTAAGCGTGGAAAAGTTTCAGGGTTTCGGTACACTGTCTATGTGTGATGAGATGGCTGTGGAAGCCTCACGTCATGCTAACCCATTTAGCTTCAAGTCAATAAACAATAAAAATTGATCTAATGCGATTCAGTTTCCACAATCTAACTGCAGCCTCTTTCTGTTGATTACATTTCTAAGTGTTAGTGTGATACTCCTACACCATCTACCCATGTATTGTGTGTTTCTTGACGATGGTAGTAATTGCTGTAAAACCATTGGAACTGTTCTGGTCCCTGATTATCTACTACATTTCTTATGCAGATTTGTCACTTTGGATACAAATATCTGCTTAATTAATGCATGTAACTATAAACATGTAATGGCAATTAATTATAAAAAAGCATTCAAATTTCATTCCTAATTGTCTGTGTTCATACCTGTTAGTATCGGAAAGGGATAGGCTTCACTCCAATGAATCACACCTGCTCGGACCTATTTATAGAATGGCTGGACCCTGTTGAGACAACAGCCAGCAGCTTTGAATGGCAGAGATTTGATAAGCTTCCCCCTGCAGCTTGATATCAGTGTCATTAATATTACACTATTCAATTCACACCCAGATTGTGTTTGGGGCTTTCATCTTGAGCCCATACAGTCACCATGTGCATTTCCACAAACACATTCCAGATCCGCAGATTAAAGAGATAAAATATCTTGGGATTGTTCAATACACAGTACAATAGTTATTTTAACATCCTACCACATCAGTGCTCTATTACAAATAAGCAAAGTTAAGCATCTACACAGAGTTCTCAGCACCAAAGGCTGTACCTCCACCATAGCTCTCTGTAATAGCTTATTGATCAGTGGTGCCAGTCAGACTGTAAAAAGCTCCACATTCACAGTAGTATGACTAAACTCCCTACAACTCAGAGGACGACCATAAGCCACAAATTTCCTCAGGTGAGAAATATTGAACAACCCTTTTCAGAGATTCCCTCCCGCGAAAATCTCTGGCGAGAAGAGATAAGGGTGTCCTTGCATTTCTCGTCTGTAAATAACACTGTAAAAATGTCTCAGGGTGGTACTGCACCAGTGTGTGCGGGGAGTCAAAAAGCAAGCTGAAGTGTTCAGTATCTCCAGTGCGACATGTTCAATGAGATTTTGGAACGTTCATGCACTGACAAGTAAATCAATGGCAAGACTGAACAGGCAATATTAAGAAGAATATCAAAGAGCGTACTGAACATCAAAGTAAATCGTCTACCTATTTTATCCAGTTTCTCAATCAACCCAGTGTACCAAATCAAGCCCTAAGTCTTGTCCTCGTCCATATCAACAGCACTCCAAAAGCATATCTCTCAGGTCCTGAAATTACTTTCCTCGACCATACCAAATCCCTGCAAAGGGAACCATCAACAGAACACCTATAAGGTTAAGCAGGAGAGAGAGAAAAATTGTGTTGGCGCTTCTCTTTAAGTTAATCTACAGAATATCAAAGGGTTGAGGGGGTGAAGTCAAGCAGCAGGGAGGTGTAGTGGGCTTTATCGTGTGGGCTTGATTGGAAATCCAGCGGATTTTCTCCGTAATCATCTGTAATCTCCAGTAGGGCTGGTTGTGGTCCGGGAGAGGCAGAGGAGGATGTTATTACCAATTACCTGTCTCCTGTGGATGGGTGAGCCTGATAGACATAGGAGGACAGGAAATGAGGGGGGGGCTGAGAGAGGACTTACGGCTGGAGACTGACAACGGAACAGTCCTTGTCTGTGTGTCTGCATTTGATGGGTGTCAAACAACCACGGAAGAGTTCTCCACCTTCAGATCAAGTCCCTTATCATGCACTTTCTTACAAAATTTCACAAGTTGGAAAAAAAAAAGTTAAAATACTTAAATCTATAGCTTTTAGGCTGGTTTTGACTTGGGGAATTAGTCAATCCAGTTGTGCCTTCAGAACAGTCATTTTTTATTACCTTTCTTGACTGGATCTCATTGACGTAGAGGGGCTGGAGGAACTCTGATATCCCCTCCAGACGGATGCCATCCCTGCTCACCTGGAGGTCTCCCATTCCGTTCTATGACAGACAAAACAAGGGAAGGTGCTGGTAAGAAAAGCCTCAAGTGAACCAGGTGCTTGACTGGGTACATAATATTGAGCCTAATATGAACCCAAAAACCTGACCAGAGAATACATACCGTAGGAGTGTACTGATTCAATCACATTTTAGCTCCCAAAACATCGTTGTGGTTTTATTCAGTGTCGCTTGGAGCCTGCAAATGGTCGACCATGGCCTGGATTAGCCCTGTACCAAGAGGCTGCACATGCCAGGCACCAAGGACACTGAGTGACAGGACAGAGGAAGGCTGTCACACTGAGGTGACAGACGCACCAGGAACACAGGCAGGGTGATGGTGTGTCGCCAAACCTTACAAGCCACACTAACATGGCAACCCTCCAGATGCATGACCAAATGGTGATGAAGGTTCTACAGAAGTCGTTCCAAAATTCTGATACATATATACTATATGCAGCTTGAAAGGCTTAGCAACACACCAACAGTGTGTCACCTTCATGTGACACCCTAGTGTGTGTATCTACAGTATGTATGTGTGCATGTACATACATATACATTTTCTATGCATGTACATACACACACTATATATTTTTGTAGAAATATATACACATATACAGTATATAAAACTTTGTCCTTCACCATTTTGTCAGTCTGAATCTAGAATTCCCACAGGATCTTGGCTTCATTCTCTACCACCTTTGAAGGTGTTTCCCACATTGACCTTGGGGCTTTCAGTCAATACTCTGTGCAGATGTTCCTGTACACTATGCCAACCACTTGGTTAAGGCAACCCATGTATGCTTTCCCTGCTAGCATCGTATACCCTGCAGTTATGTGCTAGATTGTCCCAGGGACCTCTTTGCACAGCCTACACCTTGGGTCTTATCTGGTATGGTAAATGTGGGCCTCTATTGCTCTGGTGCTGAGGGCCTGCTCCTGTGCAGCCATGATGAGTGCCTTTGTGCTGTCCTCCAGTCCAGCTCACTCTAGCCATTGGTAGGATTTCTTGAGATCAGCCACTTCAGTTATGTTCCGGTGGTACATCCCATGTAGGGGTTTGTCCTCCCACGATGGTCCCTCCTCCAGCTCCTCTTCCTCTGTACCCCATTGTCTGATGCATTCACTGAGCACATCATCTGTTGGGGCCTTATCTATGATGTACTTGTGGATCTTGGATGTTTCATCCTGGATAGTGGCTCTCACACTCAATAGTCCACGGCCGCCTTCCTTACGGCTAGCGTACAGTCTCAGGAAGCTGGATTTGGGATGGAACCCTCCATGCATGGTGAGGGGCTTTTCTGTCTTGGTCTGTATCTCTTCCTTTGGCCACCCTATTATTCCCACAGGGTATCTGATCACTGGCAGGATGTAGCTGTTTATGGCCAGGGCCTTGTTCTTGCCTTTGAGCTGACTTCTTAGGACTTGCCTTACTCATTGGAGGTATTCGTCAGTTACTGTTTTCCTTGTTACCTCTTCGAGGTTGCCATTTGCTTGTGGTATTGCAAGGTACTTGTAACCATCGTCAATGTCTGCAATTGTTCCTTCTGGGAGTGAGACCCCTTCTGTGTGGACTTCCTTCCATCTCTTTGTCACCATTCAACTACACTTTCCACTGTCGTTCCAAAATTCTGTTACCATCCATCCATTTTCTTCCGCTTATCCGGGGCCGGGTCGCGGGGGCAGCAGTCTGAGCAGGGAGGTCCAGACTTCCTTCTCCACGCACACCACCTCCAGCTCCTCCGGGGGGATCCCGAGGCATTCCCAGGCCAGCCGAGAGACATAGTCCCTCCAGCGTGTCCTGGGTCTTCCCCGGGGCCGCCTCCCGGTAGGACATGCCCGGAAGACCTCCCGAGGGAGGCGTCCAGGAGGCATCCGAAACAGATGCCCGAGCCACCTCAGCTGGCTCCTCTCGACGTGGAGGAGCAGCGGCTCTACTCCGAGCTCCTCCCGTGTGACCGAGCTCCTCACCTTATCTCTAAGGGAGCGCCCAGCCACCCTGCGGAGAAAAATCATTTCGACCGCTTGTATCCGCGATCTCGTCCAGGTAAATTGAGAGCTTTGCCTTCCGGCTCAGCTCCTTCTTCACCACGACGGACCGGTACAGAGAGCGCATCACTGCGGCCGCTGCACCGATCCGCCTGTCAATCTCACGTTCCAGCTCTACACACTTCATCGGGTGCTTGAGGGTTCATGGGAGTTTGCCCAACCGGTTCAAATGTGTTTTGTGGACCTGGAGAAGGCGTTCGACTGTGTTCCTCGTGGTGCCCTGTGGGGGTTTGCCGGAGTACGGGGTCCGGGGCCCTTTGCTCAGGCCGTCCGGTCCCTGTATGACCGGAGCAGGAGCTGTGTTCACATTGCCGGTAGTAAGTTGTCGAACTTGTTTCCAGTGCATGTTGGACTCCGCCAGGCTGCCCTTTGTCACCGGTTCTGTCCATTGTTTTCATGGACAGAATTTCTAGCCACAGCCAAGGGCCGGAGGGTGTCTGGTTCGGGCACAGGATTTCATCTCTGCTATTCGCAGATCATGTTGTCCTGATGGCTCCATCGGAACGGGACCTACAGCATGCACTAGTGCGGTTTGCAGCCGAGTGTGAAGCGGCCGGGATGGGAGTCAGCACCTCGAAATCTGAGGGCATGGTTCTCGACCGGAAGAAGGTGGCTTGCTCCCTCCGGGCGGGTGGGGAGCCCTTGCTTCAAATGGAGGAGTTCAAGTATCTCGGGTCTTGTTCACGAGTGAGGGAAGAACGGAACGTGAGATTGACAGGCGGATCGGTGCAGCGGCCGCAGTGGTGCGCTCTCTGTACCGGTCCGTCGTGGTGAAAAAGGAGCCTAGCCCGGAGGCAAAAAGCTCTCAATTTACCGACCCGAGATCGCGGAACAAGCGGTCGAATGAGGTTTTCTCCAGGCAAGGGTGGCTGCCCGGCGCTCCCTTAGAGAGATAAGGTGAGGAGGCTCGAGTCACACGGGAGGAGCTCGCGAGTTAGAGCCGGCCTGCCTCCTCCACGTCGAGAGGAGCCAGCTGAGGTGGCTCGGGCATCTGTTTCGGATGCCTCCTGGACGCCTCCCTCGGGAGGTCTTCCGGGCATGTCCTACCGGGAGGCGGCCCCGGGGAAGACCCAGGACACGCTGGAGGGACTATGTCTCTCGGCTGGCCTGGGAATGCCTCGGGATCCCCCCGGAGGAGCTGGAGGTGGTGTGCGTGGAGAAGGAAGTCTGGGCCTCCCTGCTCAGACTGCTGCCCCCGCGACCCGGCCCCGGATAAGCGGAAGAAAATGGATGGATGGATGGACTGTCAAAAGATAAGAATCCACAGCCTGCATTCCAAATCTAGTTTTTTTTTTCTTCCAATCAACTGAGGTAAACAAATGTCGGAAATAAACAGGAGGAAAAAGCCCAGGTTGGCATAGTTTTCTATTGAGCAAGTGAAGTCTTGAGAGATGGGGAGTGGAGAAGTACGTTTTCTGGAGCGACATCAACACCGCTGATAAGGTCTTTACTGGCGACAGAGATTGATGGGAGGCAGGGGAGGGGGGAGGTGATGAACATGGGGGTGCATACCTCTCCCTGGATGCAGTCATCAGGAGTTTGTTGACAAATGGTTGATAGGGTGCATTGGCCCAGAGAATGTCACTCAAGCCAAATCTCCTTGTTGGGTTTATGTTCACAATCAACAACCAACAACTTTAAGCCCCACATTGTTATTTCTTATTTGTGAAGTGGAAGTTACTTAAATATTCATGTTAAACTCCCAACAGTTTTGTGTAAGATTCAAGCGTTTCATACAATATTTTAAAAATCTGCAGCTAACCTTCATTCCACACTCAAAAATAGCATTTGCGGATCATCCATTTCTCATTCACATAAGTCATGAAATCTGTCACTTATTGCATCCCTCCAACCTACATCAGCCTTACATGGTGTGTCAAAATTTCCCTATGTTAAACATTTTATGTACGTGTATGTAACAGACGCTTTAATCTAAAGTTCCTTACAGATACTGCATACAGTAATGTCAGAAGTGGATTAGAAGTGCATTGTTCTACAATATTTCAGTCGTCAAAGTACATCCCCAAAGCCATCTAACCATCATCACATGGTAGATTAACAGATAAATTCAATAGAATCCTTTAATAATGGACCAGTTTCATCTCTGTTTTCCTGACAGGACCTTAATGCTTGCTACTAACTCAATAGAGGCTTATTGGCTACATCATACTACTCTATTGTTTGTGGCGGATGGGCTATACAAAAATATATACTCCACTTTAATCATACTTACTTGTAGGTCATGGGTGTCATGGCTGGATAAGATAAATGAGATTAGGTTTTGCTGCCCACAGACCTTCGATCTATGTATGCGTGTGTGTATATGTCTGTCTATCCAGACCCTCATGTGGAAACTTACAAAGATACCCTGTACTCACCACTGTGAAATTCATAACCTTTATTATCCACACGGTGAGAGCCAGATTGACTATCATGATGACCAGCAGCAGGAGCAGGAAGAAGTAGAGGCATCTCTTCCTCCAGCCATACAGGCCCACGTAGTAGACAGCATCGCAGCCTGGCCGCTGGACATGGATGGACTGGGAGGCCAGGATGTACTGTTCCTGGGTCATCTGGAACACAAGCACACAAGGATGCGCTGCTTACACACGCAGCCAAATGTATGAGGTGACTGTTCATGACTGGCATGTCATTATATCAAAACCCTGAACATATCATACAAGTTACAGCAATTATAATACTTTAACACCAGCCATGTTTTGGTAACGCTATTTTCTACGCTATTTCTTTTCTAGTTATTTACTTCAAAGAAGGACGATATCATTACACACTCATCCTTTCATCTTCTGCCTAGTCAGGTGAAAAGCTTCCTGTTATTGCACTTCCTATGATAGGTTGATTGTTTAGCTTATAAATTATGAATATGTTGTCCTGTCTGATATATATTTGGTAAACAGGATAGCATTAGACTAAAGGCAACAAAGACCTCAGACCTTCACAACCCATATGAGCAAACTTGCATTTTAAAAGGTTTTCTGCCACTGTGTCACTTTAAAAAAAAAAGATAGACCATGGAACCATCTCCAGGCTGAAGGCATGGTGTTATCGTAGCCTGACCATGCAAAAGACCATGCATAGTAATTGACAGGAGGTCCAGGGGTGAGAACGCCACACCTCTGAGTTGGCTACAGTAGCCGTATTCAGATCTCAAATTGAACTGCCGCTTCAGTAATCCATCAAGCTCTAGGCCTCGCCGACAAGGTTATCTGGGTGACTTGATTTTATTAACTGCAAGCAGCACATTGGATCCTCTATCTGGAAAGGTGTCTAACCCTTCCATTGCATTGAAATGATGATCATCTACCACATTTCACTGTTGACATGTTAGTTATCTGTCATGGTAAAAATGGATGGTCTACAAGGGTACTATACTCTGGAATGGCACTATACAGGGTAGATACAGTAACCTGCGGCTCTGACAAGCCTTTCTGTGTACCTTCTCTTGACATTTCTGAATGTCATACTCCTCAACAAACAACCTTTTACATGTATAAAGGTTGTTTGTACAGGATTTGATAACCAGGTGTCCCAGCTTTGTTGTACTCTAATCAAATGTTGACATTTCCAAACCGGATTCTCGTGTCCATGAATAATATGAATGACAACTTCCTGTGTGCAACTGGCTTTTTTCCCCATCTTTCTTTTAAAAAGAAAAACTATTCATAAGAACTATTTATAAACTATTTTAAAGATATCAGTACATATATCCTTTCCTTACAATAACTGTCCCAAGTCTCTGACCCAGCCATTAACACTAGGTATCTTCTACAGCGATGCTCTTCTTTGCCTCCTGCAGCCACTATTCCAGCTTGTTTTGGGGGTTTCTACCTTCTGTTCCCTCCACAGTATGTGAAAGTCACACTCAATTAGATTGAGTTATTGGGTGACTGACTTTAGGCCAGTTAGAACTGACCAATTTCTGACTGTGAGAAACTCATTGGCTTATCTGGCAATATGTTTGGGCTCATTGTCTTGCTGCTGTGAAACAGGTTAGAAGCGTTCTGTTCTATCTGAGGATGTACCATATTTCTGCACACTTCACAATTCATACTGCTGGAAGCAGTCAAGTCATCAAGGAAGATAAGTGACCTTACATGCAGACATGCCTGCCTGGCCCATAACGTTATATTATATATTATTCCATGTCTGACTGAGCTTGGGACATCCTGGAGATTCTTTAATCTTCCATTATCTCTTTTTTCCCCAATTACAACTCTACTAGTGGAATACATCTACTAGTGGAATTCAGTCTATCAGACTGGTAGTGGTAATGTCTATATTTTTGCCATTGAACATTGACATGTCCAGTGCTTTTAAAATGTCGCCTGTTTGAATTCAGTTCATCTTCAAGCCATCTCAATTTGCACTTACGGATGTGTGTCTCCGACGTCACACTATAACAACTGCTTTCAAATGAAAATTTCGAAACACAGCTAGAATTACGAACAAACCACTCCACAGCTCTCTGATGAAAGCAATGGCACAAGTTAATACACCTGCAGAATTAACATGCTGTGTCATGGTCTCAGTGCTTTCAGTGCTCACTGGAGTACTTTGTAAGTTGTTTGACAAGGAATCATATACATTTTGTGTTTCCATGTCAGGATTTCATCAGATTATCCTCCAATCTTCACTGAAGGACTTTCACAAGCATGTTCTTGACATATGTGTTCTTAGAACATTAATCTACCAAGTCAGACCAATAACTAGAGCCCAGAATAGAGTAGTTATTTTAGAATTCCCTGAGATCTGCTCTTAAAAGTGCTGAATAAAACTCCTTGTGTAACGCTTTTAAGATCACTTTTGACACTGGAAGAACTATAGTATAAACCTGGCTTTGAAATTATTTTCTGCGGTCTTGCAGTAGGACTACTGGGATACCAAAAGGCTGTGATGTGAGTGATCAATGCATGTTTCTCTGCACATGACTAACACACGTTAGACTTACAAGGTCAACAAGCATACTGCACTTAGAGGTTATATCTGCCAATAGGCAATCACGGGCCCATAGCACAATTCCATCTATGTTCACTGGTTTCATCCACTTGACAATTCTTGGTTCCTGCTCAGAATGGCAGTTTGGTCACATCGCACAGTAAAGACAGATGTCTCACAAATGGGATGTGTCACTTTGCGGTGAATACACATGACTCATATCGCTGACCCAGAAATGTCATAGCGTCCAATTAGACCACTGACACAGTTCATGGAGAGGAGTGCTATGACAGATCAGTGTAAAGGAGCTCTCATGGTCATTTCAATCTCATCCAAGAGTCAACTATTAGACATTTTTGCTGCTGAGAGCACCAGAGCTACAAGGTCCCTAAACGTACTGTAGATGATCCACCAACCACAAAACATAGAGGCTGTGTTGAAATGTAGGATGGCCAATGTAAAATAAGGTGGATCTACTACAATCAAAGCTTAGCTCCCAATAAAGAGTCTGACTCTAAATACTAACTGAAATGTTCACTGAGCTAAGTCACTGCTTCTAGCAGGATAAAACACGTTCACAATAATTGAATTACTAATGAGGCACTCAAGGGTATGCAAACACTCTATATACAGACAGTATCCCCTTCTCATTCATCTCTCAAAAGTTTTCTCTTTAGCCTACTGTTGTGCCAGAGCAGGCCAACTCAAGTCTATTTTCAACCTCTGTTGCTAGGGGAAACTATAGCACTTCTGCCCTTCTAATTTCTAGTGCAACCTACTGTTCCCACACCACTGGAGGACCCTGTAATTTCTTTGCAGAGTTTTTAATGCATACATTACCTTCGCGGAGTCACATCTCCTAAAGCTCGGCCTTTCGCACACCAAATGAAATGGGACTGCAGCAGCATGCCGTGGCGTTGCTTTGTCAATCTGTCATTACCGCGAACAGGAGCCAGTGCGCACACTTCCTAAACCAGACCCAAGTATTAAAGACAGCTAGCTACATAAGTCAACCGTTTTGTGTTCCATATTTTAAGTGGACCTTATGAAGTCAGTGCTATTTCGATAACATGGCTTGAGTCTTAACCTCACTTTCAAGTAGACAATGTTTGAAATTCAACCCTATGGTGAGAATGGATCAATATGCGGGCATTGCTCTCCAGTGTTAGCAAAGAGTCCAGATCGAAGGGTTTATGTAAATCATATTACCAGTTATATCAAGCATAACAACTGTGATAAGTGTGCTCAGAGTGCATTTGCATGCAAAGAAATTATCCTTAGATTCTGACAACCTATCCAATTTCACATTTGAGTTTGAAATACAAGGTTTGCTTATGAAGGCAAAACAGATTCTGGACCAAATAGCACAATTCGGTTCAGCTAAATTGATTCAATAGTAAAATCAGCCCAATTCACCCGACATGGCCTTCAATACCCGCAGTTAGGCTATGGAAGATCTACATCTTGCCAGTCAAGTCTTGTTTACATTAAAACGTGAGACCTCTTCAAGAAAAAGAAGTCCAGGCCTATTTCTGGTCTTCCGACATTTGTGTGATTACATGCGTGCATAATATCTAATTCATCTATTGATAAAGTAAATGTTTGCAGAGATAAGACGGTGTAGGTCTGATACCACGGGGTTATCCCCTGAGCACGGAGCCCTGTATACGTTCCAGGCAGAGGCAAAAGAAATTACCCAGCAATCCTTCCCTTCGCCAGTGCAGCTCGTCTTCCCCAATTAACACATACTGAGCAATATTCTACATGCTCTTTTTATCAAACGACAAGGCTCTGCAGAGGCAGCATAACGCTGCTGAGAAGCCGTCTAATGAAAGAAAGTGAGACGTTATTAATGCCTGATGATGTTAATCAGCGGCATCGTCTTGCTTTCTCTTACTCAGCTGTGCCACGGGTGTCCCACAGGGCTCGCCTCAGCCGGAGGTAAGAAAACATTTGAGAAGCACTAATGACTACACACTCAATTTTGTCTTTCCTCTCTGAGTGTGTGTTCTTCACAGACCCCTTTCACTGCAGCAGCCATGGCCGGGGGACCAAACTCAAGACAAAAAAAGACTACTTTTGACTTTCGAGGAAAGGGACTCAGTGTATCATAATCTTCCAATTTCCTTTATACTGTAATAGCCACATCATCTTTAAAGAGACAGTTGAGCTCCTAACATCCATGTCAAGAAAGTGATGGGTGGGTTCTGGAAAATGTAACGGAATTTACTGCATTTTCTAGAAGCTCACCTAACTAGGAATAGGAGTAGACCCTCACTTTGATGCAAATCTTCAGAATTTGTGGAGGGAACGTGCAATTAAAAAGTTATAATGCTGCACTAAGTTCTTAAATAATACAGTGGACAACAATAGTCAGTTTTTGCTATTCCCAGATACTGATAAATCACTCAAACAGCTGACTTACATTTTGCCCTCAGTGCACCAACTAAGTAGTACCTAATCTGAAGACAATTTAGGGCTCTCTGTGGAATGATAAAAAGGTGTCTATTGGAGCTTTGTATTTTAGTTATTTTGTTCTCTGTGCCCTTTCCTCAGCACTTCTGCTTGTCTTTTACAGGACAGAGAATAGATATCCTGAATGGAACTGGGGACATAAAGATTAATGTTTCAGATAGATAAGGTATGAGTACGATAACCCCCCCCCACACACACACACAAATTAAAATGTTTGAGACCCCTTAAGGAATGACAAACGTTAGTCTACGATTGCTTTACAAGTCTCATTCAAGGACCTCAGGGTACACATGCAACTAAATCAGATGCACTTTATTAGGATGATCTTCAATCATTAAAATGTGTTTGTACTTTGGTTAATGAAGATCACAACAGGCTATTCATCAACACATTGTCATTTGCTGTTGATTATGAGGTTGGATCTATTTGTTTACCTCACACTTTTCACATTTGACTTGACAAATTGTTCACTGATGTAAACAGCCACTCAGAGGAAGTATTGAAAAGCAGGAGTGCACTGGCTTTCCTTGCTAATTCTCCTTGAGCTAGCAAATCCATTTTGGAAAACACCCCTGGGGTAAATTGCATTCATTACATGGACACAGGGGAAGTGTCAAAGTGACCATTCAGATGTTACAGTCAACATGCAGAATGAGATTCATAATCCTTACTGTAGCCTTCACAGAAAATAGTCCCACTAATATTCCCATTTTAAAACAAACTACAACTGTATAACCTTACAGCACATCCAGATATTAACTGAAAACAAAAACAGAAAACACAATATGCATGAAATATATTTTTTTTAGATGGACTCAATGCCAAACGTGTTTGGGTGCATCGCTGAAGACATTAGGTTAGTTGAGAGTTACAGTGCACAAATAGTGGGCTTGTTCAAGTGTATCCTCACCAATGTCTGTTTTCACTGTCACATTGCTTTCATTGAAGGAAGATGCTGACAGTATCTTAATGTCTTTGCCTCCCTCTTTCAAGACCAGAATATTAATGAGAATGCAGACAGAATATGCAGAGGATAGATGCTTCAATCTAAACCAAAAACGAATTAGGATATCATTATTATTGTGATATGTAGGTGGTAAGCATTGAATTGAATCTAGATGCTTTAACTACTCAGTTGTTCTGTGAAGCATATTGTTAGTGAAATATAGATCTAAAAATAAACATTTTAAAAAGCTAATCTTGTCAATGAAATGGGTCGTCTTAATTTCCTGTCATCATAAAGTAAGTAAAACCTCATTTTGTGTGCAATAGGTTACCTGTACATCTATTTCTTCCATTGGTGTGGTCCCTGGATGGGGGTTTACTCGGTCATACTGTACACGTATAAGAATGAACGGACCGCAGATGTATAGTCCTCCTTTACCGTAGTGAAACAAGTTCCACTCAAAGATCCTTATTCATTGATAAAACCCAAGCATGCTTTGAAATGCAGTGAAGAGTGAAACGGGTTAGTAAAATCTCTTTCCAACAGAACTATGTAGTCTACGTGATTGGTCACAAAAGCTCATGCAATTGAATGGACACATGCACAATTCCCTTCACCCTTTCAGTAGTACATTTGTCACGTCCAAAGATACCCAAAGAAAACTCCATTAGGCTAATCAACGTTTCATCGCTGTAGGCTACAATTGATCAAATTAATATTAAAAACTTAAATTGCTCTCACCTTAAGCGCCTCGATGTCCAATGTTGTTGACTGATTCATATAGGCTTTCTTTGTGTGTTTTTTTTTTACATTATTATGACAATTTCATAGTTCTGAAAAACTTTGACTAGACCGCATAGGCGGACCTCCGCACCAAAATCGACACACTTACATACCCATCTCATTATTGCAGGAATTATACGCTTCATCAACTTACTGTTATAAACATTTCCACTCTTATATCAATATAATACTCTACGACGGCACATCACAGCGGCTGGCTTAGCGCAGGATTCTGGGGTCATTGAGCAAAACAGGTGCACAGGTGTATCCAGCGTGTCCTATTATTACGCTGATTCTAGAGGAATATAATCATAGTCAAGTCATAATTAAGTCCCATAAAACACATGGGAAAAAGATAGATTTCGAAAAACACAAGTTTGCGTTGCACTGCATTGTAGAATTTTGAGGAAGCAATCCTCGCGTGTCAAGAGCTCTGACATCGTTTAGTGATTGTTTTTTGTTGAGTGGAAGATAGTAGGAGACAGAATCAGTGGTGACGGCACACATACAAATCCGTCCCTGTCGCTCACGTTAAGCATTGACGTGTAGAATAGTTACTCATAAAGTTTATAATGGAATTTCCAGGGTCCATCGAGCAGGCAACCCGACTTATCAAACTTCCTAACGTCGTCGTTTAGCGACGTTATCTATGTGTGGGAATACAGTATGTAGGCTATTGGTAATCGCATCGACGTGCGAAACAAAATGTCTTTCTAACCAGAAAAATATGCCAGCAAAGCGCAGACCTGAAATGGCTAGATTTTGAATTTGTGTTGGTTCGTAGTTTTGTAAAATAACTTAAAACATATTATACGATATTTGGTATTCAAAAATATTTTTATGACACTGCGATCATTTTTTGTTCCTTTGAGAAGTTACTTGCATTCTCTTTTTAAAGAAGCTGATTTCTGAAATATATTGAGTCTAGGCTTTAATTACTTAAATTTTAATTCATTAAAAATATATTCTTTTGCACACTTGATAGCCGACGGTGCCGTCTATCGGAGAAATAAGACACTGCATTTCGACATGGGACATGCTATTCGAATCGTGTACAATAGACAGGTGTACCGTACAATAGGCCTGCAGCTGCTTGGACACAGCCATTAATCTACTTTTGAATCCTAGAAAGGCTGTTTTGGCTATCCCAAGTGTAAAATCCAGCTGAAAATAGTATCTAGTCGATTGTAATTAACTGGACTCAAATGGTTTGTAGTAGTTTCAACTGGACTGAGATTTTAAAATCTACTGGCCCAATAAATTCAGGATACCAGTTGAAACCAATCAAAACCCATTTAAACCAATAGAGCTATGGGTTGCACCTACCCACTAGTTCCATGCAGTTGAAACCAATAGGATGTAGCTGGCCAATTAACCAATTCAAGTGAATACAATTGGACAACTGTCTAACCCACCCAATTAGCTTTGTTTATTGATAAATGTCATTGGTAAATAACTTTTTTAAATCTATAAATGATTTGCTATGCGATTTGTAAAAAAACTAACCTTTCCGCAATCACACATTCATTAACATTAATTGATGCCTGCTGAAAGTCTTTATCTTGTTCTTCATCAGGTTAAAAATTATTTGAGCCAACAAGTGTTTAAACATGTTGTTTAGTTTAGAATATGGACCTAGTATTAATATAAAATGTATATCAAGAATAATACTGAGACTCCTGAAAAACACAATAAGTATAACCAGATCAAATTAATTAATGTCTATGTAGAAATTAATTACAGCATTTACTTGAATTTCAGTATTTGGTATTTGAATACATCTTTAAACACGTTTCTCCATTGTGCTTCTTCATAATAATTATACATTTTTATGATCATAATACAATATTTCTATAACACCTCTCAAACAGACTTTTCACATGGACTTCACATTTTGGGATATTGAAACAATCAGTCCTTTTCATTATTATTTGGAAATGAACACATATATCTTGTCACTGAACTCAAGTAATAAACACTTTCTTACAATGTCACTAGGTAGCACAACACATTTATGTTCTGAACAACTGATGCATGTTGTGTGGTGGGTGTTTGCAATGGCTTCGTTATAATAAACATTGAAAAGTTTGACAAGGAGTTAACCTCTAAATGTGTAGTTGTGCACATTTGTATTATTTTACCACATTTTTATTCAGACAACTGTACAACAGTTTTATTTTTTTCTGATGCACTTTTTGTAGCCAGCGCTGTCAAGCCTTTGACCTTTGTATACCCGTATGTTATACACTACCACAGCTGATAATGCCCTACCACCTTTTTCAAATGCGCTGTCAAGCCTTTGACCTTTGTATACCCGTATGTTATACACTACCACAGCTGATAATGCCCTACCACCCTTTTCAAATAGTTCCCAATCTCCACTGTTGGGTGTGTATGGATAACCATCTTCTAAAAGTGTAGTCTGTCAACTGTTGGGTTGTCACACTTATTGTCCATTAACAAGTTTTAAAATCTCTCCATTTGCTGATTCAAAGACAAATACAGATGGGGGATCCCGAGGCATTCCCAGGCCAGCCGAGAGGCATGTCCCGCCTCGGAACACCTCCCGAAGGATGCGTCAAGAAGGCATCCGAAACAGATGCCCGAGCCACCTCAGCTGGCTGATCTCGACGTGGAGGAGTAGTGGCTATACTCCGAGCTCCTCCCGTGTGACCAAGCTTCTCACCCTATCTTTAAGGGAGCGCCCCGCCACCCTTCGGAGGAAACTCATTTCGACCGCTTGAATCTGCGATTTTGTGCTTTCGGTCACTACCCAAAGCTCGTGACCACATGTCATAATTAGCCACAAAGTAAATGCGTAAATTAATTAATACGAGTCATTTTATGAGAAAAAACTGTCTGCACTAACGTTTTCTAACGAGGACGGAAACTTTGCGGAACAAAATCTACTCGGCGTAACTGTCTTTTAACATTCTGTTCCGTCTCTGTGACACACTTTGCAACACACCTTAGTTTAGCTTGACTTTTAGCCTGACATGGAGCAGGCTAGCTCAGAAGTCTAAATTGCCTTTGTTACGTAGCTTGAACTAGAATAAGCCACTTTAATGGAAGTGAACTCTCGCCCCCCCCCCCCCCCCCCCCCCCTCCCCCAGCCCTAGCATTCGATCAAGATGAGAATTTGGACAGCCCATACTCTCACTCTCATATCAACACCACCATCACTGCTCTGTTTCAGGACAAACTCTCCCAAGTGAACCTCCCCGACTCCACCTGCAGGTGGAAGTTCTGCTGGATGCTCAACAGGAAGCAGAGCATCCACTTAAAGTTTCAAACCATTAAGCTGGGAACTCAACCTTAAATGCCTGCTTTTCCACTGCTGGCCTCTAAAACAAGGCTAAGGACTTGCTTTGATATATCACTTTATATTAACTGATAAGTCTATTCACCACCTATTTGCACAAATCATTTTCACTATGCTGCCCAATTTAATGCCTCTTTGGTATTAGACTGTTCTCATTTGATTTATACATTCTGCTTTTTCACATTATTTTTTTATGATAAAATTTATATATATATATATATATTATTTTCACGGTTAGGGTCAAAAAACATATATATATATATATATATGTCTTTTGTATTCACCATCCAGCAACAGTAAATGCCACTGTGTTTGTTAACTTACGATTCTGATATTGTATTGTACTGTTTGCGTTGTTAAATCCCCAATAATTCACTCTTTGTACAAAGAAAAAATGGAACAATCTGATGGCCTGAATAAATGATGTGTTAACATGTACTTGTTGTAATAGTAATATATATTTATATATTTTTGTCTCCTTCGAAGACAAGCGTGTTCATGGTGGGAGGCGATTTAATTTGGTCGACACAAGGAGGCGACACAATTAACATTCATTGTTTGCCCTTCCCATATCATTGAAAGCGCAACTATTTTTTGCTTGCTAACTATCACCACAAACATGGCGTATGTTCGCATGAACTAGAGCTGAACAGTTCGCTGCAAGTTTAGCCTAAGTGTGCAAGGAGCATACTTCCTGGAGCATTTTATCGTCGAGGCAGCTACTTAGTGATTTTGGTCGTACAGACAACAAACGTATATATTGAAAACAATAGTGGATTATCTTGGAGAAAGAACTCAGAAAGTTGCCTTTATGTCAGTAGCAGTGTCGTCTGTACGAGTGAGCTGGTAAGTTAGTATTAATTCTGTAGTTCGCTACTCTACCTAGCTAGGGTAACTTTGTCATTAGGTAGAGAGCAAGACCAAACTATTAGATCACATGAGTGTATATTTACCCATTGCGTTGATAAAACTCATCTGGAAAGTGTACCACATTACCTTTTCAAGACTTAGTCTTGAAGCTAGTGCTAGCTAACTACCTAGGCTAACAACTTTGCCTCCGTAATTAGATAGATTAGAGATACTGGCTGCTCTCTTGAATGTTTTATCTTTCTAAAATATTTAATGTGAAGAGAGCACTTAACAGGGTCTGCATTTTTTCAGGCATATTTGAAGGCTTTTCAGGTTTAATATTCGCGTATTTTAAGTGTTGAGAAGTTGACGTTGACCTCATTGTTAAGAAGCCGCCTGATGCAACAGTTGACACCCCCACCACAGTCAAGGAGTTTATTAAGAGAAAAGAAACTGCAGGTGCTTGGGAATAGGTGTGTCAACTACTTAGTAGATATGTCAGAAATGTAATATAGCTTACTTAAAAGTGGTAGCGTGTTGTGGTCATAATAACGTAAAATATATTAATCTCAAAATTCTTTCACCTTAAATTCTAGTTACGCTAGGACATTTCTATTGTGGATGTTTGCATTTCAATGTTACTCGTCATGCAGACACAAAATGGCACCAAAAATGAACGAAATGATCACTAACAAGGCGTTAATAACCACTAAGGCAAACGGTGTGTGAACTGGCATCGTCGAACAATCACTAAAGGCAGTGCATCATCTTCAACTCAAGCATTTTAATGTGACGATTTTCCATGGTATATTGGAATTTAAGTTTATTCAAGCATTTTCATTCTCTTAAGAGAAAATATAGCTCTAAATTAGTTATTAAATTAACGATTGTTAAAAAAGAAATATCCCATTCTTTATTTAAATAAATTGTACTTCTAATAGTAGGATAGCTTACAAAATAAAACATGCGTTAAAAAATGCCGATAGAATGTTGATGAAATGTGCCTTTTTCTAAGTATGTTAATGTTACCCAACCCATATGACTAAAATTAAATGAGTATAGCACCTTTACACATACAATTCAATGTCCGTAATTTATGCTAAATGTAATTGATATTACCAATGTTAAGTACTTACTGAAAACAAATCTGGAACTTCCTGGACCTGATACCCATGTGTACAGCAAATGCTGAAGGCTCCTGCTGTACATCTGATATTGTAATGTACTGTTTGCGTTGTTAAATCCCCCATAATTCATGCTACAGATCTCTAGAGATCTATAGATAGAGATATATATCTATAGATATAGACATAGAGAGATCTAATATAGATCTTATATAGATCTTATATAGATCTTATAATCTACAGTGTATAACATTATCAAAACATTCTGAGAAATTGGACAATTCAGAGCACAAAAAGAACAAGGCCGACGATATTTATTCGATGTTCGTGGTCTTCGGGCCCTAATATGACACTGCATCACTCCCCGGCATGATTTTGTTTAGCATTCCATATGGGCCAATGAATACCTTCAGAGACTACTGTCGTTACACACAATCCATCATGCCATCTGCAGATGCCAACTAAAGCTCTATTGTGCACAAAGAAAGTCAAATGTGGACATGGTCCAAAAGCATCATGTCCTGGGAGCCAAGACTCATTTAAAATTGACTATTTCAAAGTGGAAAAGTGTTCTGTGATCGGACAAGTTCAAATTTGACTTTGTTGGAAGTCACGGATGCCATGTCTTCCGTGTGAAAGAGGAGGGAGACCTTACATCATGTCATCAGCATTTAATTCAGAAGCCAGATTCTCTGATGGTGCAGAGGTGCATAGGTGCTTACATAAGTGCTTACAGCTTGCATGTTTTGGAAGGTTCTATGAATGCTGAAGGGTGGATATAAAGTTTTTTAATTTTTAATTTTTACTCTTTTTTTTGAGCAACAAATGCTCCCTTCCTGACAACATCTATTTCAGGGAGGGTCTTAAGTATTTCAGCAGTATAATGCAAAACCACATCCTGCAGCTATTACAACAGCATGGCTTCATCATAGAAGAGTCCGGGTGCTGAATTGTCTTTCATCTATGAAGAACATTTGGCAAAACATTAAATAAAAAATATGTCAGACGACCACAAAAACTTCAGTAGCTGGAAACCTATACAGTAAGGAAAATAAGTATTTGAACCCCCTGCTATTTTGCAAGTTCTCCACTTGGAAATGATGAAGGGGTTTGAAATTGTCATTGTACGTGTATGTCCACTGTGAGAGACATAATTTTAAAAAAATCCAGAAATCATAATATATTTAAGTATTTACTTGTATGATACAGCTGCAAATTTGAACACCTGTCTATCAGCATTCTGACCCTCAAATACCTGTTATTCTGCCTTTAAAATCTCCACCTCCACTCCATTTATTATCCTAACTTAGATGCACCTGTTTGAGGTTGTTAGCTGCATAAAGACACCTGTCCACCCCATACAATCAGTAAGAATCCAACTACTAACATGGCCAAGACCAAAGAGCTGCCCAAAGACACTAGAGACAAAATTGTACACCTCCACAAGGCTGGAAAGGGCTACGGGGAAATTGCCAAGCAACTTGGTGAAAAAAGGTCCACTGTTGGGGCAATCATTAGAAAATGGAATAAGATAAACATGACCGTCAATCTATAAAGGTCCACTATTGAGGATGCTGAGCATGACCAGGGCCATGTATTGCGAGAATTTGGGGAACAAACTCCTTCCCTCAGTTAGAGCTTTAAAGATGGGTCGAGGCTGGCTCTCCAACATGAGAAAGACCCGAAGCACACAGCCAGGATAACCAAGGAGTGGCTCTGTAAGAAGCATATCAAGGTTCTGGTGTGGCCTAGCCAGTCTCCAGACCTAAACCCAATAGAGAATCTTTGGAGGGAGCTCAAACTCTGTGTTTCTCAGCGACAGGCCAGAAGGTCAGACTGATCTAGTGAAAATCTGTGTGAAGGAGTGGGCCATAATCCCTCCTGCAGTGTGTGCAATCCTGGTGAACTACTACAGAAAACATTTGACCTCTGCAATTGCAAACAAAGGCTACTGTACTGGATATTAACATAGATTTTCTCAGGTGTTCTAATCATACAAATAAATAGTAAAAAAATCATGCATTGTGATTTCTGTATTTTTTGGGGATTATGTCTCTCACAGTGAACATGCACCTATGATGACAATTTCAGACCCCTCCATGATTTCTAAGTGGTAGAACTTGCAAATTAGCAGGGTGTTCAAATACTGATTTTCCTCACAGTATAAGGCAAGAATGAGATGAATTTCCAACACTGAAGCTCCTAACACTCATAACCCAGATTCCGAGATGTCTTCATGCTGTTTTGAAAAGGATGTGTTAGACCATAGTAAACATACCCCTGTCCCAATTATTTTGGGATCTGAAGCTGGCATCAAATTGGAAATTAGTTCAATTAGGGCATGAATAGGTAAAATGTCTAAGTTTAACAATCTGTTATGTTATCTACGTTCTATTGTGAATAAAATATTGGTTCATATGATTTGAAATGGTTTTCATTTTATTCAAACAAAAAGTCCACCTTTTCCTGAATTTGGGTTTCATATAGTAAACGTTGATCGACATAACACAAGCAATTCACAATGTTGGAAAAGGCAAATGAAGGCTACATAATCCCAAATTTAGGATACAACAGCATTGGCAATTTGACTAGAATAGGTGTGGAGATTGAACAAATACTTCAGAATCAGGCTTGGTTTTAATTGGCATGTAACACGGAATTTAGTGTGGCAGAAAGGTGCGAACAAGTAACAAACAGATCTCATTTTTTAAAAGTTGGAAAGTTTAACATTAATAAAATAACTATAAAACACAACAATATCAAAATATGAAAAAATATGTATAAGTGAAAAGGACATGAGAGGCCAAGAGTAGGGGTGGATGGTATGAAAGCATAGAAATATAGTGGTATGAATTAGGGCTGCAACTAACGATTATTTAGATAATCAAAAAGAAAAAAACATTAATTTCCAACCTTTCATTCAAAAACAACTGTCAGTGCAAATTCACAGTGCAAAAAATCCTCAGAACATGCAAAAGCAGGTTGCTCTTTTAACATCCCTGAGCTGTTAAAGTAATAAAAACAAAACTATATATGATAAATGTTTTTTTTTTTAATAAAGTGCACAAAAGATGTATATTTTTGTTTAAATGGACCAGAGCTGTCAGAATAATACATCTTTTTTATAAAGAAAAATACAAATCGTAAAACTTAACAGGATTTGTTTGAACGGCAGAATTTCTTCTCTACATTACACTCACTCACTCACTCACTCACTCACTCACTCCCTTTGTTCAGACACTTTGCATTGCGATGCAAAGCCAGCGCGTCTCCCCTGGAGTCAAGCCTGCCACTTATTAGCCAATCAAAAAAGAAAGCGGCTACACAATAGCAAATCAGAAAATACCACTATTGTATCTGGGGAAGATTTAATGCAACAACCAATCAAAAAAGAAAGGGGTTAGAGACACCACTCTTGTCTGTCTTCAAAACTTGAGAGCCCTGTGTCTTGGTTTTTGTCATTCAAAGCAGTTTTTTATTTTTATTTATCGTCTCATTTTCGTTTGTGAAAAAATGTCTTTTGCATATTTTGCAATTAACACACTTTTTTGAATGATTTAGTATGAAATGCTCCCACACCTTGGATGACTTGGGTTAAAACTAATTTCTCTGCCTCCACCTAGTGTTTCAGAACAATGTTACTGGTCTCTCCGATGGTCTTTCCTCTACTTCCGCTCTGCTATTCATTTATTTATTTTTGCTCCGCTCTGCTTCGCGCTCAACCGCGCTTTTTATACTTAAACATCTCCGCGTCTTATTGAGAGGCATAATAATCGCGCGACACAACGAATCGATAATGAAATTTGTTGCCAACGCTTTTAATAATCGAATTTGATCGATTTCATCGATTCGTTGTTGCAGCCCTTGTATGAATTTTGCCTACTATATGAAATGTGACTTATGTGCTAACTACAGTAGTGCCTTCTAGCAATGCAATATGTGAAAGCCCCATTATCTCTTGGCACAAAATGACAGTTCAGAGGTTTATTGCAAACTCTGCAATCGATCTACCCCAAAATGGTAAGCAATCTTATGCAGTCTCATAACCAGTAGGTCTATAGCACAGATGGAAGAGAGCTTTGTCTTCGGGCAAAATTTTGAATCGCATCCAGTTTCAATGTAGGTCACATGATAGGCTGCGCAATGTAGTATGACATACCTGGCAATGAAAGCCAGCTTCCTGCCATGAAAGGAAACCTGTATTTTATGTGTTTCAGGGCATTTATCAACAATCAACATCAGTATGCTGCCTGTTGAAACAGAACTAGATAGCACATCAAGGACATTTATGGAAAGAAGTAAATTATATTATATACACAGTTGCTCGCAAGGATTAGGCTTATTCACACTGCCAATAGTACACTGCCAATTGGATTGGTGTACTAAGCAACAGGCAATCAGATGAAGATAACAATGGCAACACTGCAAACTTTAGTCACAGATGAATTGAACCCTTGAGGCATTAAGTAAAAAGCTAATTTACTGTGTGTGTGAGAACAGCTACGTCTTCTTTTTTTTAATGATATGTATTTCGTCATTTTTTGGGGGGGTGTGGCTGGTTGTCCAAAACGGACATGAGACCCTGTTCTGAAGACCAGTTAACTTTATTTGAATATAAAGTAGCTTATTGCTAACGTTAGCTGTTTCAATATTTATCATTTTTCCTTTGATATTGAAGAAAAAATGTCCTTCATACCTGAACCATCTAGCTGCTGTTATTAACATGTTGTTGTTTCTGCACATTTAAGTTGATATATTATTGCTTTTTCTTTTTATTGTGCTTGTTATGTCATGACATTGTTTTGGATATAAGATTAACAGACACTGTGAATGGATTCTCTCTTTTCGCAGGCAGTGAACGCCATGATTGAAGACAAGGGTCACCATGTGACTGACTACTTTGTGGTGGCTGGGCTAACAGACAAGTCCACACCCCTGGATCAGGACCTGTCAGACACAAAGTCTGGCGGGCCGAAAGCTCCAATTACAGACCTAGCAGTCATTAACAAGTCAGCTGGTGAGACAGTGCCAGAGGGGTTCACCTGCATTGATAGCACCTACAGTGGCCAGGAAGCCAATCTCAATCATGGAAGTCTCAAAAGCCCGGATCTTTTCTTATGCTACAAGAGGGGACGTGGGAAGCCACCACTTATTGATATTGGGTAAGTATGTTTCTTATGAGTTATTATTTGTGACACATATCCGGAACCCGAGCTGTGCGTAGAGGCAAGGCTGACTATATCTAGCTGGTAACACTTGACCTCCAGCACAAGCTCGGGCTCCTTCACTGCCAGCGAGGTGACATTCCATGTCCCAAGCGCTAGAGACTGTGCATGGCCTCGGTTGTCCAGGCACCTGCCCCTGACCATCGCCCAAAACACACTGCACCGGCAAGTCAAAGCTCTAGATTTAATGGTCAATCTACGTTCCTCACCTATGGTCATGAATTTTGGGTAATGACCGAAAGAACAAGATTACGGATACAAGCGGTTGAGTTTCTTCCGCAGAGTTTCCGGGCGCTCCCTCAGAGATAGGGTGAGGAGCTTGATCACATGGGAGGAGCTTGGAGTTAAACCCGCTGCTCCTCCATGTCGAGGGACATGGCTGAGGTGGCTCAGGCATCTGGAGGTGGCTCAGGCATCTGTTTCAGAAGCCTCCTCGGACGCCTCCCTCGGGAGGTGTTCCAGGCATGCCCCACTTGAAGGCGGCCCCGGGGTGACCCAGGACATTCTGGAGGGACTATGTCTCTCGGCTGGCTTTGGGATCCCCCCGGAGTAGCTGAAGGAGATGTGTGTGGAGAAGGAATTCTGGGCCTCCCTGCTCATACCCCATGACCCAGCCCCGGATAAGCGGAAGAAAATGGATGGATGTCTTTCTATTGATCCATCCATCCATCCATTTTCTTCCGCTTATCCGGGGCCGGGTCGCGGGGGCAGCAGTCTGAGCAGGGAGGCCCAGACTTCCTTCTCCACGCACACCACCTCCAGCTCCTCCGGGGGGATCCCGAGGCGTTCCCAGGCCAGCCGAGAGACATAGTCCCTCCAGCGTGTCCTGGGTCTTCCCCGGGGCCGCCTCCCGGTAGGACATGCCCGGAACACCTCCCGAGGGAGGCGTCCAGGAGGCATCCGAAACAGATGCCCGAGCCACCTCAGCTGGCTCCTCTCGACGTGGAGGAGCAGCGGCTCTACTCCGAGCTCCTCCCGTGTGACCGAGCTCCTCACCTTATCTCTAAGGGAGCGCCCAGCCACCCTGCGGAGAAAACTCATTTCGACCGCTTGTATCCGCGATCTCGTCCTTTCGGTCATTACCCAAAGTTCATGACCATAGGTGAGAGTAGGAACGTAGATAGACCGGTAAATTGAGAGCTTTGCCTTCCGGCTCAGCTCCTTCTTCACCACGACGGACCGGTACAGAGAGCGCATCACTGCGGCCGCCGCACCGATCCGCCTGTCAATCTCACGTTCCGTCCTTCCCTCACTCGTGAACAAGACCCCGAGATACTTGAACTCCTCCACTTGAAGCAAGGGCTCCCCACCCACCCGGAGGGAGCAAGCCACCTTCTTCCGGTCGAGAACCATGGCCTCAGATTTCGAGGTGCTGATTCCCATCCCGGCAGCTTCACACTCGGCTGCAAACCGCTCTAGTGCATGCTGTAGGTCCCGGTCCGATGGAGCCATCAGGACAACATCATCTGCGAATAGCAGAGATGAAATCCTGTGCCCCCCGAACCAGACACCCTCCGGCCCCTGGCTGTGCCTAGAAATTCTGTCCATGAAGACAATGAACAGAACCGGTGACAAAGGGCAGCCCTGGCGGAGTCCAACATGCACCGAGAACAGGTCCGACTTACTACCGGCAATGCGAACACAGCTCCTGCTCCGGTCATACAGGGA
>BROE01000023.1:78949-127007 GCA_036571765.1 Plecoglossus altivelis
AAGGGCCCGGACCCCGTACTCCTGGCAAACCCCCCACAGGGCACGACGAGGGACACGGTCGAACGACTTCTCCAGGTCCACAAAACAAATGTGAACCGGTTGGGCAAAATCCCATGAACCCTCAAGCACACGATGAAGTGTGTAGAGCTGATCCAGTGTTCCACGCGGCTCAGGACCGAAACCACCCTAGCTCTTAACCTGACTCCGGGTTCGACTATCGGTACGGATTCTCCTCTTCTCAGTACGCCTGGCATAGACACTTACAGGGAGGCTGAGGAGTGTGATCCCCTGTAGTTGGAACACAACCTCCGGTCCCCCTTCTTATAAAAGGGTACCACCACCCCGGTCTGCCAGTCCATAGGCACCGTCCCAAACCGCCATGCAATATTGCAGAGACGTGTCAGCCACTACCTCCCTACAACATCCAGAGACTTAAGGTACTCGGTGCGGATCTCATCTACCCCCGTGGCTTTGCCACCGAGTAGCCACCGACCACCCGGTTGAACTCCCGCAGGGTGATCGACTGAGTCCATCTCGGGTCTCAGCCTCTGCTCCTCTGAAGATCTCTGTACGGCAGGATTGAGGAGACTTCTTCAAGTATTCCTCCAACCGGGCTCAACCACGTCCCCTATTGAGGGTTCCAGCCGCTCCGCCGACCGTATTCACGGTGTTTGGTGAAGAACCCTTCTTCCCCTGAGTCTGGCGAAGCGGTTTGCCAGAATTTCCTTGCGGCCGTCCGGTAGTCCTTCTCCATGGCCTCCTCGAATTCCTCCCAGAGTTGGAAGAGTTTTCGCCTTCGCGACAATCCGAGCCGCGGCAAGCTTGGCCTGCCGATACCCGTCAAATGTCTCCGGAGTCCCACAAGCCAACCAGGCTTGATAGGACTCCTTTTTCAGTTTGACAGCATCCCTTACTTCCGGTGTCCACCACCGGGTTTGGGGATTACCGCCGCAACTGGCACCAGAAACCTTACGACCGCAGCTCCGGGCCGCCGCTTCGACAATGGAGACCGAGAACATGGTCGACTCAGACTCAATGTCCGCAGCCCCCCCCGGAATCTGTGAGAAACTCTCGCGGAGGTGCGAGTTGAGACGCTCGCTGACGAAGGCTCCGCAGACGTTCCAACAGACCCTCACGATACGCTTGGGCCTGCCAGGTTTGTCCGACTTCCTCCTCCACCAGCGAATCTAGCTCACAACCAGGTGGTGATTGTTTGACAGCTCCGCCCCTCTCTTTACCCGAGTGTTCGAGACACGTGGCGGGAGGTCAGAGGACACGACAACGAAGTCGATCATCGACCTTCGGCCTAGGGTGCCATGGTGCCACGTGCACTGATGGACCCCTTGTGCTCGGACATGGTGTTTGTTATGGACAAACTGTAAATAGCACAGAAGTCCAACAACAAAACACCGCTCGGTTTCAGATCGGGGGGACCGTTCCTCCCAAATCACACCTCTCCAGGTGTCACTGTCGTTACCCCCATGGCGTTGAAGTCCCCAGCAGAACAATGGAGTCCCGGTCGGTGCACTATCCAGTAACCCTCCCAGGGACCCCAAGAAGGCCGGGTACTCTGCACTGCTGTTCGGCCCATAGGCCGATAAAACAGTGAGAGACCTTTCCCCAGCTTGAAGGCGCAGGCACACGACCCTCTCGTCTACCGGGGTAAACCCCAACACGTGGCGGCTTAGCCATGGGGCTATGAGCAAGTCCACGCCAGCCCGCCGCCTCGCCCCGCGAGCAACGCCAGAGAACTGTAGAGTCCAGCCTCTCTCGAGGATAATGGACCCAGAACCCAGGCTGTTCGTGGAGGTGAGGCCGACTATATCTAGCCGGTAACGCTCTACCTCCCGCACAAGCTCGGGCTCCTTTCCTGCCAGCGAGGTGACATTCCATGTCCCCAGCGCTAGAGACCGTGCGCATGGCCTCGGTCGTCCAGGCACCTGCCCCTGACCGCCGCCCAAAACACACTGCACCGGCCCCCTACGGTCCTTCCTGTGGGTGGTGGGCCTGCAGGAAGGTGATCCCACGTCGCCTTTTCGGGCTATACCCGGCCGGGTCCCATGGGCAAAGACCCGGCCACCAGGCGCTCGCCTGCGAGCGCCCACCCCGGGCCTGGCTCCAGGGCGGGGCCCCGGTAACGCCACTCCGGGCGACGTAACGATGCTCCTTAGTTTTGTCGTCATAGGGGTTTTTGTTGAACCGCACTTAGTCTGGCTAGTCACCTAGGACCAGTTTGCCATGGGAAACCCTACCAGGGGCTTATTGCCCCCGACAACATAGCTCCTGGGATCATTCAAGCACTCAAACCCCTCCACCACGTTAAGGTGGCGGTTCAAGGAGGGGTCTTTCTATTGAGTTAGATGGAATAAGAAATAGAATGCAATATGGCTTAAAAAAGTGTGTTTATTTAAATGTCCACATTGCCACAATATCTTTGCGTCAATAAATCAAATGAAATTTTGGCTGATGGTTTGCCCTTATTGTTCTAAAATCTGCAGTACATTTTAAGCCAACAGAGAGTCAAAAAATTGATTAGACAGTTGAGATGTGATTGGGTTATACTATGAAAATTATTTAAGCACATCCATGAAAGCCAATTCTGTTTCAGACAATCTATGATATAAAGCAAAGAATTAATGTGTCTGCAAATTTCCCAGTGTTTTTTGTTGTTTGTTTTTTTGTTTTGATTAGTTTGATACGCGGGCACTGTGCAAAGCTGTATTAGTCTTACTAAGGTCCTATGGATGTGTGGTGCTACATTTGACGTTTGGATGAGTGCTTTGTGTTTCTGAAAGAAAACATGTCCTTCAAGGCTGCATATCTATTGTATGACAGGTACTTAAAATTATTTTTAGGACTGATTGGGTGATGTGACTGATTGGAAGTGGACGAGAGCCATGTTCGCTATTCCATGTTAAGCTGGCTTTAGTTCCAAAACCTCAATTATATTTAATTGAACTTCACAACAATAAGTGATTGTGACATGGATGTTGCAAACCTCAAATTGGCATGCATTAAGACAACTCAGAATTCAGCCCACTGTCGGTGTTAACAATTAGTACAAAAAACAACACTCTGCAAGAAAACACAATTGGCTCAAAATCAATCAGTGATGCTGATAAACATGTGAACGTAATCAAAATTATTCCTTGTTTCTCCATCCATCCATCTTCTTCCGCTTTTTCCGGGGCCGGGTCGCGGGGGCAGCAGTCTGAGCAGGGAGGCCTAGAGATCCTTCTGCACGCTCACCTCCTCCAGCTCTTCTGGTTGGATCCCAAGGCGTTGGCCAGCTGAGAGACATAGTCCCTCCAGCATGTCCTGAGTGTTCCCTGGGGCCACCTCCCGGTGGGTCATGCCTTGAACACCTCCCGAGGGAGGCGTCAGGAGGCAATCCGAAACAGATACCCAAGCCACCTTAGCTAGCTCCTCTTGACATGGAGGAGCAGCGGCTCTATTCATAACTCCTCTCATGTCATGTAGCTCCTCACCCTATGTCTTTAAGGGAGCGCCCGGCCACCCTGTGAACTAATTTCAATCGCTTGTATTCAGAATCTTGTCCTTTCAGTCATTACCCAAAGCTCATGACAATAGGTGAAAGTAGGAACGTAATGGATCTGTAAATTGAGAGCTTTGCCTCACAACTCGGCTCCTTTCTCACCACAATGGTCCGATACATAGACCGCATCACTGCAGACGCTCCACCGATCCACCTGTCAATCTCACTCATGAACAAGATCTGAGTCTGGGGCAAACCCCGTTGTCTGATGAGGCCATCAAGACAACATCATCTGAAAACAGCAGAGATGAGATGTGTGTCCTCCGAACCAGACACCCTCCGGCCTGACTGTGCTTAGAAATTCTGTCCATAAAACAGAGCATAACAGAACCGGAGACAAAGGGCAGCCCTGGCGTGGAGTCCGACATGCACCGGGAACAGATCTGAGTTTCTTCCGCAATGCGAACTCAGCTTCTAGTCATACGGTGACCGGACAGCCCTCAGCATAGGGCCCTGGACCCCATACTCAGAGAACCTCCCACAGGACACCACAAGTGATATGGTCGAACGGCTTGACCTGCAGAAGCTTGGACTGCTTCCCCTTCAACGAGGTGACATTCCATGTCCCCAGAACTACAGACCGCGTGTGTGGCCTTGGTCGTCCAGGCACCTGCCCTTGACCACAATCCAAAATGCACTGCACTGGCCACTTATGGTCCCCTTATGTTTTATTCATCTTCCTAAACACAGCTGCATTTTACTAGTAAAATTGTTCCTGCTATGTCATCACATAAGAATTGTACTCACCAGTTCTACACAAATTGTCATGTTTTGAAGCTAATGAAGCAAATTTACTTAATTTAATTATTTTGTACATTGTTGTCAATTTACTGGTTTTGGTTTCCAGCATAAAAAATACTAGGTCATAAAACACATCAGGAAAAGGTAAGAAATGCATATCCTGGAATTTGAGTGAGATGATAAAAAAGAGAGAGGGTACAAGTTTTGTGGCCATTGTGAATTATGATTGCATAGGTTGCAGGTGCGCCATGATTATGAATTATTTTAAAATTATTTTGTTGAAAGTAGTGTCAAACGTTATAATTACCATTATTATTACACTGCTAGACAGCTACTATGACTTCCTTTGTAAATAAATATATTATCTGATATCATGACAGTTTAGATGGCTGAAGCTGGATTTGAACCTATGACCTTGAACGTGGCAGGATTTTGTCTTAACCCTGTGATTTATTCTCATCTCATTCCTGGAAATTTCTGTGTTCAGTTCTTTATTTCAGCATTGAAGGTGGGTTTTTTTTACCCTTAGGACAGAGTGAGTTACAGAATATGAAGAGCAAAAGGCTTAAAAACTCAAACTCTGTAAACATGAAAAATACAAAAAGTTCTGTCCTAGAGTCATTTGAAGATTGTCGACACCTTTTTTTTGAATCAACATATGACATGTTTACTTAATCATTATGATATGATCTGATTTGTTGTCTGTTATCCAACAGAATGTTCACTGTTGCCACTAACTTCTTGCACCTTCATCTCATTCATGCTTTGTATACATGAAGGGTTCTTTATGAAGGCCAGGAACGACTGATCCAGGGCTGTGAGATCATCCAGGCCACCCCATATGGTCGATGTGCCAATGTCAACAACAGTTCAGCCACCTCACAGCGCATCTTCATCACCTTCCGCCGGGCAGCACCTGTCCAGCCCCAGAATTCCTTGGCAGTCACTGACATCTGTGTCATAATTACCAGCAAGGGAGAGACTCCTCCACACACTTTCTGCAAGGTTGACAAGAACCTCAACTGTGGAATGGTGAGTGTGATAGTTACTCATATGAAGTCATGTAATTACACACAAAAAAATGGCAGTTGAATAATTAATAATGAACAATAATAAGTATAAAACGTTTCTATGAATAACAGCTTTTGTTGCCTACTTTAATAGAACTGCTTCTTTCTGACATGAGGGCAAATAGTTAGAAATGTATTATTATATGTATTATTATTTTTTGTTTTTCTTTCCAGTGGGGCTCCAGTGTGTTTCTGTGTTACAAAAAGTCTGTTTCTGCCTCCAACTCTATCAATTACAAAGCTGGTAAGTCAGATAACTATTTTTAATCCTATATCATGGATATATTTGGCGTCTGGAACCAGGTATCCAAAGGACTAAATTGCAATGCAGATTTAGTTCACATAATAAACTCCCTGTTTTGACGATTTAAATATTGAAGCTCTGAAACAGACATTACACACAACAGAAGCATCTCCAAAGAGTTAGAAATCGCTCTAGTGGACTCGCACTATAACAGTTTCCATCACTGGTTCAACACATGCAACAAAAGGGGAACATGCAACATTTTATGAAATATCTGGGAATGCATGGGAAACACTTGAATGGAGATTCTATGCACTTGATACACCATGTACAACTGCTTGTCTGACGCCATGTTTTTTAATATCTTAAACTGTTATCAGTTATTAAATTGTACAATTTAAAGTTAAAATGCACCTCAGCAACAAAGAAAGCGGTCAGCTGTTTTCAACAATAAGAATGCCAATCATTTGACCTCATTGAAGAGGAGACAAAAATGCTTTTTGTTTTATAAAGCGTATAAACATAATTAATAAATGCATTTTATTCATTCATGGTCAACACTAGTCATATGCTGTGATTTAAATCAGACTTTGTTCTTCACAAAATCCCCCTTTTTGATACCCTGCCTAATCTAATAACACACCAATGAATTAGATAGCTCACAATAGCATTTCTGAAACATCAAAAGGTAAATGAGAGTTTTACACCCCCTCATATCTGGTTGCTGTGAATGCACTTCTTCTGTAAAAAGAGGGCATGACAATATGCTAAATTACATAATTTTAGAGCTCAAAGCATCAGAAATGTATACCTCGAGTGTCGCTTGAGCACCATGCAATGCCCGAAATAAGCCTGTTTAGTCTTTTTTTGTCCATGAATGTAAAGGGAACAAATCTTTTTTCAAAATGAATCATCTGGCAAGTTGTACTACATAGGTCGTCTACTTGATTTGTTAAATGCAACTGTTTTACACATGATGAACTACTGCTCTTGTATAGTCTGCCATCCAAACATGGAACTATGTTAAAGTCCTATTGTTAAAGTAATAGCCTGCATAAACCACATTAGACATTCTCAACCAGTATGATATTATCCACTAGCTCTACCCTGTCTGTCACTGAACCGCTGCGTCAATATGCGCCACCATTTTGCTGTCTTCTCGTTGAACACTTGTTCAATTGAAAAGGCTACACATCGACGTGTAATATCAAGACAGCCTAAAGCCTAGTATTTCCAAACTAAGTATACTTGGCTCCAATTTTGCAGTACAGGGACCATGTCCTGACAATTAATAAAAAACATTAAATGTTTTTCCATGACTTTTAAATGCTAGCAATTTCCCAACATTTTTTGATAATGTTGGGCCATACAATCTTCCTTTTTTCCGTTATTCTTTTTTTGGCCTCTGTATAGAAAGTAACAATGTTTGTGTGTCATTAAAAAAATATAACTGATGTTTTACATGAAATTAGAAGACAGAATTTCTTAAAGCATGATAAAAGTTAAGTCCCTATTGATCTGTCAAATTAGAATTTAGATTTAGTTCATGAAAGTCAGGAGGGACTGCTTTTTGTGGATAAGTCTGTTGAATATCTCATTAATCTAATCTCAGATTTCATTAAACGAGCCTGTTTTATTTGTTGTATTTCTTAGAAAGCGACCTGTTGTCATGTAAATCTACAATTCAAGATGTATGTTTGGCTGTCTGTGCTCTGTAGTTTTGCTCATTGCATTTGCTCATCCGGTTGAAAGGGCACGCTGGCGCGTTTTGGCTGCCGCTCCTTTCTCCCGTTAAGTATTAGTTTTTTGTTGTTTTTAACGTTTTAATTGATTTAAAACATTGTTTTCATTGTGATGTGTAACCGCGTTATAATCACTGGCTGCTATCTCTGGGTGTTTGCAGTTTACTAACCATCAACAACTGTACGACCCAGGACTTGCACAATTGTGTTGCTGCTATTCGTGTGGATTCTATGTTCTGTGGACATCCCTCCATTTACCTCATTTGAATGCCTTGCCTTAAGAGTTTCTGCCTTATCATCTACTGTCATTGTGACTGTGTACAGGCCTCCCAAGGTTAACAAAGAATTTACATCTGATTAAGCTGAATTACTGTCTGTGTTGGTTTTAAAATTTGAGACAATTCTTATTCTTGGCGATTTTAATATTCACATGGACAAAAAGACACTTCAACAACAAGAGACTTTTCATCTTTATTAGAGTGTTTTGAATTACACCAAGTTGTGGAATGTCCCACGCACAACAAAGGTCACATGTTAGATCTTGCGATTCAAAATGGTAAAATTGTGTCTCAATTGTCGGTCTCCGATTTTGGGCTATCCGATCATTTTGCCATACTGTTCAATGTGGAGCTACCTGATATTCTTACTTCCACTTCCCGTATTATTGACTATCGCAAATGGAGATCTATCTTTCCCACTGATTTCTCTGACTTTATTTACTCTGCTACAAGTTGTATTTTACCATCTGATGCATTGGATGACAACGTCAACAGGCTAAACACAGTCCTTTTATCTTGCCTGGACACTTTTGCTCCTCTGAAGTCACGCACTGTTTCTTTTAAACGATCTGCTCCTTGGTATAACAATGAACTACGTGCCATGAAAACTCAGTGTCGCAAAATGGAGCGCAGATTGCGGTTCACTGGTTTAACTGTGTATCATCAGGCCTGGAAAGAAGGCTTGGGTGAATATAGGTCTGAAATTGTATCAGCAAGGTCTGCTCGCCTCTCAGATTATTGCAAGTAATCAAGATAACCCCCCAAAAATTATTTTATTCAATCAACAACCTTTTAAATAGAAATAATAACTTCAATGTTTTTTCTTCTGTTCAACTGTGTAACAGGTTTCTTGTGCATTTTAGCAATAAGATTGAGGTGATTCGAGATCAAAATATTACTACTCGTACATCTGTTACTTCTACAGTAAATAACATAGAATTCTCTGGTGTTTATCTCTCAGAATTCTCCACTTTAGATTCTGAATCTTTGGGTGGTTTTAAAAATAGCTATTTTGAGTATTATAAATGACTCTCTGTCTTCTGGTGTTGTGCTATCTGCACTTAAAATTGCCGCTGTAACCCCAGTTCCAAAAACAAATAGCTGTGACTTTGAGAATCTAAAATGTTTTCGTCCAATCTCTAATCTCCCGTTCATTGCTAAAATTTTAGAACGTATAGTTGCCTCAAAATCTGGCTTCCGAAAAATGCATTGCAGTGGTGAAAAAAGCCATGACTTTTCCCATGCAACAAAGAAAGCGATGGATGCGGGGGAACATGCAGTCATGCTTGCGTAGCATGTTTTAGTGAAGACTCAAAACACTTAATATGAGGTGACAACCTTGCATCACTCTCTGTCACATCCTTTGTGTATATCTGTACTGGTATGTGAAAAAGAGGGCAAGTGTGAAGCACAAAACTTTTAATTTCACACTCTGTGGTGATCAGATTTGCTATGATCATTACAGTCACTGTTGCATTATGTAACTCTGAATAGCCCTTGAAGTTCACCCATTATTTATCGCCACACTGTCCGTTATCAGATCACATTTGCTTTAGCTTAAAAAAACTGTAAAGGTGTGCGGGAAAGGAGGAAGACAAGTCTTTGGTCCAACAGAAAAGACCATTTTATTCGAAAAACTTAGAGGGGTTAGTCATTGCTCTATCTGGAGACAATGGGCGGCCAGTCATGGTTCCTGGGTAGTTGTCTTTTGTTGGGGAAGTTGTGGCCTAATGGTTAGGGAGTCGGGCTTGTAACCTGCAAGTTGCTGGTTCGATTCTCACACCAGCAGGAATTGAAGGTGGGGATTGTGAACAAACAGCATTCTCTCTGCCTTCGATACCATGACTGAGGTGCCCTTGAGCAAGGCACCGAACCCCCAATTGCTTCCCGGGCGCTGGAGCAATAGCTGCCCACTGCTCCGGGTGTATGTTCACTGTGTGTGCGTGCGGTTGCCCACTACTCACTGCTGTGTGTGCACTTGGATGGGTTAAATGCAGAGGTAAATTTAGAGTATGGGTTACCATACTTGACAATACGTCACTTCACTTCACTTGTTGGAGCCTGTGTCACAAAAACAAAAGTCAGTGTGGGCGTGTTCCTACACTTACCATTATCTCTTAGTGGAACGCTAAGTAGGTCTGATCGGTGTTTTTTGGGGGTTGGATGTCTCTTCAGCCTCTGCCCGATGGATTATTGAGTCCCTGCGTCCTTCTGCCCGTTGGGTTCTCTGTGTTGTTGTGCTCTGTAGAGGCACAGAGGCTACCCCCTACAAACATTAGAATTTTCTTGCTGACTGAAGTGCTGGCATGATGGGATATGATACCTGGGCTCCAGTGTCGTAACCAGCTAACGAAAGCCAACATAGTCGACATCAGATAATGCCTGTGATCTTCAGGTACTCAGGTGGCACTGCATATAAAACAGGGATGATTCTGTAATTGAAATCATTGCATGGGCACAGAAACACATCCAGAACTCATAATTTTACCATTTGACATGTCCTCTATGCTGTCTGTGACTAAGATATGGGTTTTACAAGATTTGTTCATGATTGTGTTTTTTATTTTATTTTACACAACATTCCAATGTTTTTTGGTGTTACATACTTCTGCTCCATTTCGATTTCGCTTCTGTAGTAGGTCTGGGACTGATACACCCGCTTAGGTTTTCTATACTCGGGTATGTGAAGGCCCAGTCAGCGAACAGAGGGGATGGCAGATAACGATGACGTAGATGTAACACACTAGTTTGAGTTGTAGTTCAGTAATGGTGGCGGCAAAAGATGCAAGCGAAGCCATTCGTTCTGTTGTGGTAACACTACCGAAGAACCTAAAGCCAGAGCATGAACAGTCTTTACAGAATGTTGTTAGTGGCCATGATATTGTGGCCTTCCTCCCCATGAGGTTTATTAGTCGTGAAGGAGTTGGCTAAGGCAAAGGCTAGCGATGCTAAGCTGATAGTTGTAATCGTCTCCCCACTTTTTAACAATTTGAACAGTTGTACATGATTGCTAACCTTCCCGTGTTTCGATTGGACCATCCAAAGGAATTTCCAATTCTAATTCTAAGTATTAATTTCTTTCATTAGTGATGTTTTTGGGGATATAGATGTGGATCTGCAATATGATTCAGGGAGATATCCCAGCTCTATTGTAAAAACTACTTTGACAATGATAATGAACAGTAAATTTAGTGATTTTCGTGAATCACAGAAACTTTGCACCCCTTTGCGTACTCGTGCAGGAACATGGTTAAGTGTCCTAGTTGTACATACTGTTGTGAATGTGTTGTAATTTATTTTCTACAAAACCGTAGATGTTCTGAATAAAAACGAAGACTTGAAAGACTCTAAGGTATAAAAGAAGCGGAGTGTACCTCTGCAAATGGACTAAGAATAATTACAAAAAAAAATTATATGAAAGGATAATTATTGTATGTTTTATTATCATTATTATTATTATTATAATTGTCTGTACATAATACGATATTACGATATATTGCATGGCAGTCACTGCACTGCATGGGTGGCTAACCCAAAACGACCGAAGCTGCGTTTTTTTGAATGATTAGACCCAGCTTTGACAGTTGACTGTATACATAATCATTAGCTTTAGTGACAAATATAGATATGCAATTTTCAATTGTTCCTTTAATTCTTAAATTCGGCATCTTCAAACACTCCTCTGCTTATTCCAACTTGTTTACAGCCTAAGTGGCTGCATCTCGGCGCATGACCTACGTCACAACCTAACGTTAACAATTGTTTATGTCAGATCCAGAGTGGCTATGGGCAGATCGAATAGTTTTAAACTTCAACAGAGTACCTGCCTTAATGGAAGCAATGTTTTTCAATGGATAGGTCCCAGACTCTCTGTACAAATAAAAAGTACGAGAGTCTGGACCAAGCTAGTTTAGCCTACCATTAGCTAAATATTTTCTATTAAAGTCAATCTATCAATGTCATATTATATTTGTTTTTCCCATGTGTGAATATATGCAAAGTGCATCTATTAGTTATGTTTATCTGCTTTACCAATAATTTGCATTTTACCATTACAATAATTGTTCCTACTATGTCATGGCAGTTGCGTTTACAGACACAAACATTTTTCTTTTTCTTTCAGGCCTCATCTTCCGTTACCCAGAGGAAGATTATGAATCCTTTCCTCTCTCAGAGTCTGTGCCTTTGTTTTGCTTGCCCATGGGAGCAAATATTGAATGTTGGGCACCAAACACTCGATATCCTCTGCCTGTTTTCTCTACCTTTGTCTTAACCATATCTTCAGGAGAAAAGGTAAGCAAAACCTTGTATTCACAGAATACAGGTGCTAACCATGGATTGTGTTGTTTTGTAGTAGCAAACTTCAAATGCTATTACTAAAATAGGAAGACATGCCTTGAAATGTATGTAAAAAGAGTGCCACAGAGAGACACCCGGTGAAAAGGAGTTGGAAAGGAAAGGGACGAAGATGGAGAGAATAAGAGAGATAGACCTTTAACACAATTGCAGTTGAGAACACCAACATACAGTGAGGAAAATAAGTATTAGGGGAAGTCGTGGCCTAATGGTTAGGGAGTCGGGCTTGTAACCTGCAAGTTGCTGGTTCGATTCTCGCACCGGCAGGAATTGAAGGTGGGGATTGTGAACAAACAGCACTCTCTCTGCCTTCGATACCATGACTAAGGTGCTCTTGAGCAAGGCACCGAACCCCAAATTGCTTCCCGGGCGCTGGAGCAATAGCTGCCCACCGCTCCAGGTGTATGTTCACTGTGTGTGCGTGCTGTTTCCCACTACTCACTGCTGTGTGTGCACTTGGGATGGGTTAAATGCAGAGGTAAATTTCAAGTATGGGTTACCATACTTGACAATACGTCACTTCATTTGAACACCCTGCTATTTTGCAAGTTCTCCCGTTGGAAATCATGGAGGGGTCTGAAATGATCATTGTATATACAAAGTAGTAAGTAGTAAGTTTTAAGTAGTCATGTCATGTGCTAAAGTGACTTGTGCAGAGTGCAGTAGGAGGATCCGAAGTGGGGGTGTGGGGGTCGGGTTGGTAGTTTGTGGCAATGTCATACTGAGTTCTTGGCCCTGTTGAAGAGGGCAATAGCAGAGAGGTAGAAGCTGTTCCTGTGGCGAGAGGTTTTGGTCCTGATGGACCGCAGCCTCCTGCCAGAGGGAAGCAGCTGAAGCAAAGTGTCCAGGGTGGGAGGAGTCGGCCACAATCTTCCTCACTCGCCTTAAGGACCTTGAGGTGTGCAGGTCCTCGAGGGATGGCAGGTTGCAGCCTATCACCTTCTTGGCAGCACAAATGATGCGCTGCAGTCTGCTCTTGTCCTTGGTAGTGGCAGCAGCGTACCAGACGGTGATTTCACCACCATTGTCTTTGGCAGGTTGAATTTCTTCAGCTGCCGCAGGAAATACGTCCTCTGCTGGGCTTTCTTGACGAGCGAGGCGATGTTCAGCTCCCACTTGAGGTCCTGGGAGAGTGTAGTGCCCAGGAAACGGAGGGACTCCACAGTGTTGACTTGGGAGTCGCACAGGGTGATGGGGGAGAGTGGGGCTGGGTCGTTTATGAAGTCCGCAACCACTCCACTGTCTTCAGAGCATTTAGCTCAAGGTTGTTCTGGCTACACCAGGTCACCAGGTTGTCAGCTTCCCTCCTGTAGTCAGACTCATCCCCACCGTAGATGAGCCCGATCAAGGTGATGTCGTCTGCAAACTTCAGGAGCTTGACAGCCGGGTGACTGGAGGTGCAGCTGTTGGTGTACAGGGAGAAAAGCAGAGGGGAAAGGACACAGCCTTGAGGAGCTCCGGTGCTGATTGACCTGGAGTCCAGATGTCATTGCGACGGGTCTGTAGTCGTTCAGTCCTGTTGGTCTGGACTTCTTGGGCACATGGATGATGGTGGAGGATTTGAAGCAGGCTGTCATGTGGCATGTCTCCAGGGAGGTGTTGAAGATGTTGTTGAACACCGGGGACAGCTGGTCCGCACAGTGCTTTAGCGTTGCAGGGAAGACGGTGTCTGTTCCAGCTGCTTTGGGGGTTCTGTTTCTTTAACACTTTGTTGACTTCACTCTCTTGATTACAGAGAGTCATCATTGTGTAGGTGTTGATGGTTGATGGTTGGGGGGGGGGGGTCTGCGGTGGCATGGGGGAAGTTAAAGGACTATCCAATTGTCTTTCAAATCTGCAGTAGAACTCATTCAGGTCATCAGCCAGGCGGGAGTCATTAGTGGTGGGTGTGGCTCTGGGCTAGTAGTTTGTAATCTGCCTGAGCCCCCTCCAGACAGAAGTAGATTCGTTCGCAGATAATTGGTCTTTCAGTTTCTCCAAGTACCGTCATTTAGCATCCCTTACCGCCCTGCTAAACAACTTTTTAGACTCCTTGAATCTGTACTTGTCCCCACTTTTACATGCCTCCTCTTTCTTGGACCTCAGACTTTTGAGTATAGCTGTAAACCAGGGTTTGTCGTTGTTGTAGCCAACCCTGGTTCGTGTTGGTATGCAGGAGTCCTCATAGAAGCTGATGTACGACATTACAGCCTCAGTGAGCTCATCCAGGCCATTTGTGGCAGCAGCAAACACTTCCCAGTCAGTGCAGTCAAAGTTAGCCCTGAGGTCCTCCACAGCCTCACTGGACCACTGTTTATGTGTCCTCACTGCAGAGTTTAAGTTTGTGCCTGTATGCAGGAATCAGGTGGATCATGGCGTAGTCGGAGTGTCCCAGTGCTGCACGGGAGACAGCATGATAAGCTTTGCTGGCAGTGGTGTAGCAGTGATCTAGGGTATTTCCCTCTCTGGTGGGACAGTTGATGAATTGTCTGTATTTGGGGAGTTCCTGCCTGAGGTTGCCTTTGTTGAAGTCCCTGAGGATGATGATTAGTGAATCCGGGTGAGTTCGCTCCACTTTCAGGATCTGGTCTGCGAGTGCATGCGGGGCCTCTTTCACGTGCGGGCCTGGTGCCAGGAAAACTCGGACGAGAATGACGCAAACTCCCAGGGCGAGTAAAAGGGTTTTCAGTTTATAAAAAATGATTCCAGGTCGGGGGAACAATGTCTCAATCACTGAAACATCCACATACCAGCAGCGGTTAATATAAAAACAAATGCCTCCACCCTTCTTTTTTCCAGACAGGGCTGCGTCTCGGTCCGCTCTTAGAAGCTGAAATCCGGTCAGGTCAAACGCAGTGTCCATGATCTTGTCGCACAGCCATGTTTCGGTGAAGTACATGGCCGAGGAAAAGAGAAAGTCCTTGTTTTTTGCCATTGTTATCTGGAGTTTTCCATTTCATTGTGAAGTGAGCGCATGTTAGAGAGGAAGAGACTCGGCAGCGTTGGCCGGCTACCTCGTCTCGTAAGTCGGACAAGTGAGCCCGCTCGTTTCCCTCTCCTTTGGCCCCGGTGTAACTGTTTCAGGGCGCACCTGTTTGAGGTTGTTAGCTGCATAAAGACACCTGACCACCCCATACAATCAGCAAGAATCCAACTACTATCATGGCCAAGACCAAAGAGCTGTCTAAAGACACTAAAGACAAAATTGTACACCTCCACAAGGCTGGAAAGGGTGAAAGCTTTGTGAAAAAAGGTCCACTGTTGGGGCAATCATTAGAAAATGGAAGAAGATAATCATGACCGTCAATCTACCTCGCACTGGGGCCCCATGCAAGATCTCACCTCCTGGGGTCTCAATGATCCTAAGAAAGGTAAGAAATCAGCCCAGAACTACACAGGAGGAGCTTGTTAATGACCTGAAAAGAGCTGGGACCACCGTTTCCAAGGTTACTGTTGGTAATACACTAAGACGTCATGGTTTGAAATCAGGCATGGCACGGAAGGTTCCCCTGCTTAAACCAGCACATGTTCAGGCCCGTCTTAAGTTTGCCAATGACCATTTGGATGATCCAGAGGAGTCATGGGAGAAAGTCCTGTGGTCAGATGAGACCAAAATCAAACTTTTTGGTCATAATTACACTAAACTTGTTTGGAGGAAGAAGAATGATGAGTAGCATCCCAAGAACAGCATCCATTCTGTGAAGCATGGGGGTGGTAGCATCATGCTTTGGGGGTGTTTTTCTGCACATGGGACAGGGCGACTGCACTGTATTAAGGAGAGGATGACTGGGGCCATGTATTTTGAGATTTTGGGAACAACCTCCTTCCCTTAGTTAGAGCATTAAAGATAGGTCGAGGCCAGGTCTTCCAACATGGCAATGACCCGAAGCACACAGCCAGGATAACCAAGGAGTGGCTCTGTAAGAAGCATATCAAGGTTCTGGTGTGGCCTAGCCAGTCTCCAGACCTAAACCCAATGGACAATCTTTGGAGGGAGCTCAAACTCTGTGTTTCAAAGTGACAGGCCAGAAATCTGACTGATCTAGAGAAGATCTGTGTGGAGGAGTGGGCCAAGATCCCTCCTGCAGTGTGTGCAATCCTGGTAAACAACTACAGGAAACATTTAACCTCTGCAATTGCAAACAAAGGCTACTATACCAAATATTAACATTGATTTTCTCAGGTGTTCAAATATTTATTTGCAGCTGTATTATACAAATAAATACTTCAAAAAATCATACATTGTGATTTCTGGATATATTTTTTTTAGATTATGTCCCACACGGTGGACATGTACCTATGATTACAATTTCAGGCCCCTCCATGATTTCTAAGTCGGAGAACTTGCTAAATAGCAGGGTGTTCAAATACTTTTTTTCTTCGTTGTATGTGATGCATTTATATTCACGTATTTACATGCTAAATCTTCAAAAATCTCAATCATGTAAAAAAACAACTAAAACAATAAAAATGGCATATCCAAAGTACTGTAAATTGCTAGATGTTCTTAAACCATTTGGAGAACATGCATGATTGTGGTCTTTTGGAAAAGGTGACACTGAAGTTTTTTCTCCTCTCGTTAGTTCCACTGTAAGTCCTAGTAACTTTCAATACTTTTTGAGTAATAAAAGCTTGAACACAATTTTTTTTTTCATTTCTGCTTGGATTTTGTTTAAAAAAACACTTGTCTGAGGTGGCAGGTATTACCTCAAGTCGGATACAAAATATAACCAGAATTCACTTCTTCAAGTCAGCTGCAGGCGGCTTCAGACAGCTTTCTGAAGTTGATGTTTCACTTCATAAACTAAGGTTTCAGATCATCAAACAAATTCAAAAATTAATAAAAGATAACTCAAGTGAACACAACATGCAGTTATTAAATTAAGGATTTTATTATTAAGGGAAAACAAAATGCAAAACTACATGGCTCTGTGTGAAAAAGTGTTTGCCCCCTGTTAAAACTGTGGTTTATCACACCGGAGTTCTCTAGCCACACCCAGGCCTGATTACACATTTGTTTGCAATCAAGAAATCTCTTAAATAGGACCTGCCTGTCAAAGTGAAGTAGACCAAAAGAATCTCAAAAGCTAGACATCATGCCTACATCCAAAGAAATTCTGAAAGAAATAAGAAAGTAATTGAGATCTTTCTGTCTGGAAAAGGTTATAAAGCTATTTGTAAAGCTTTTGGACTCCAGCAAACTACAGTGAAATTAGCCACACTGCTTTGATTCATTTTCAAATCAGTGCCCATGTCCTCAAAAGCTTATCTGACAGGACTCAGAGAGAAGAAGAAAAGAGAGAAGGCCCTGAGCAAGACCGAAGTTAAAGCCAGACTATGTCGCGGGTATCTCTGGTCCATCACCAGAGTATTGACTCGAAGCAGCTACTTGAGTGGAGGAGGGCTGCCGACTAGATCCTTTTGTTTTTGCCTATTGTTTGCTTTATGCATGTAAGTGTGATAGAAGTGTGACGCAAAAAAATATATTTTTTGGACATTGCTTGTGGGAGACTCATTGGCTTCCTGCAGGCAACCATATGCTGGCTTGGCAATATTTTTCAGCATCATATTTTTCAGCTTCAATCACACTCACATGAACATAGCAAATAATAAGTTTAACTTGCGTTTAACATCTGAGGGTCTAGACTGTCTGGGGTCACCGTTTACCGCACAAATCCGATCCTCCCTTATGCCACTTAGGTGGTGCAGCATGGACAACAACAATAAGGGGGGGGGGGGAAGCTCACAGAAAACATACGACTTTCAGGAGGAGTTGAAAGAAGAGTTTTCTTTTTCTTCACATTTGAAAAAAGGACTGCCCGTCTAATTTGCAGAGTATACGTGGCAACAGCAAAGCAGCACTTTAAGATAAACTTCAGTACATGCCACACTATCTTTACTGACCAATCCAGAGTTTGTTGATGTTTGCTTTTCAAATGTAAAAAAGGAGTCTGGAAAGTTTCCATTCACATGTAAATTTGTTAAAAATTATTTGTCCAAAAATTTGATTATATTTGATCATATTTCTGTTAACACTGAGGCCTGAACTTGTTTGTAGGTGTATGGTGCAGCAATCCAATTCTACGAACCCTACCCAGTAGAATTACTCAACGAGAAACAGAAGGTGCAGTTGGGCCTGCTCACTGCTGTGGAGAAGAAGATGATCCCCAACAGACCCGTTAACACCAACAAGTGCATCTGTCTGCTTTCCCGCTGGCCATTTTTTGAGTCCTTTCGCAAGTTTCTCATGTTCCTTTACAAATTGTCAGTTTCAGGCCCACATCCATTACCTATTGAAAAGTAAGAGCCTTACAAATCTTTTTTTAGGCAATGGGGACGAGTTTAACCATAGTTTACTTTATAAAACAAGTTATATAGCCAGAGCTAAACCTCTTATTTTCTGTAGACAAATTTAGAATTAAGTAGTCTCATTTTTAAAACTCTTGTTGCAATGAAATCCAATTTCCAATTTCGCGTCATGTTAAGAGATGCCTACAAATATTTTAGATACATAACTCATTACATTTTACATACACAACTTCTGTTAATAACTAGTGGACTTTTGAACTATGACACATTTGCTGTTTGTGGCACACAAACTTGCATAACACATCCCGAGAGGTGTTGGTTTAGAAAAGCATACATCTAGGCTGGGCTATTTAACTAATTTTGATGTATATGTACTTGACAGTTCTTATAGGAGATCAAAAGCTCTTTGTCAAAAAAGAGCAATAACACCGTTGTCCTTCATCAAATTTCTATCATTCGGCTTTTGTCTTGGTTACAAAAATGTGTGGCTATAATTACATATAGTATATAAATACGTAGATGCATACTGTATAGACCGTAATGTCTTGTTGATCAAGTCAGTACCATTGCTGACGTTCACCAATAATGTTTACTACTATGATTAATTTATCAATAATGCCAGTTGCGTCAGCTCAGTAGTGGAAACATACTATTTGTTTACCACTCAACTCTCATTGTTTAAGACTTTTGACTGCTATACATGGCATAGACAATGTAAATGATTTCTTCACGAAGGATCATTATTTCAAATTTCTATACCAAGCGTAGGCAACTGTCACTTGAAAAATGAACAAATGACCCACACCTGAAGAGCCAGTTGGGTGGTGTATGAATAATTTGATCTCTTTTGAGCCTACGCAACTGTCACTGCGAATTTTGAATATTTGATTGAGATTTTCTTGCTCCTCCGCCTACTCTGATTGCATGGACATTTTACAGGTATAAATGTTTTTTGGTGTTTGTCTCAACAGACACATCTCACACTTCATGCACAGTGTACCCTTCCCTTCCCCTCAGAGGCCTAGGATCTTGGTCCAGGTGAGAATGCTGATCTTTTTTGTATTTTTACACATTTGTGGTGACACCTGTTTTTTTTTTTTATGGCGTTTGATTCTTGATTTCTCCTCTAGTTATCTGCACACGATACCTTGATTTTGTCCCAGCCAGTGTGTACACCATTACCTCTCAGGTAAGAATATTAGGTATTATTCTTATACTTTTAGCCACAGTGCCACACTTTCATTATAATGTAATGCTGAGACTGATAAATATTCAGCTGTGACTCAGGAGATACAGTGGGTCATCTACCAAACTCAGGGCGATGGTCTGATACATGACAGGAATTATCCTGTCATGTATCTTGTCCTTTCATTACCCAAAGCTTATGACCATAGGTGAGAGTAGGAACGTGGATTGACTGGTAAATCAAGAGCTTTGCCTTACAATTAAGCTCCCTTTTCACCACAATGGTCCTATACAGAGACCGCATCACTGCAGCCGTTGCACCGATCCGCCTGTCAATCTCACGTTCCGTCCTTCCCTCACTCGTGAACAAGATGCAGAGATACTTGAACTCCTCCACTTGAAGCAAGGACTCCCCACCTACCCGAAGGGAGCAAGACACCTTTTCTGGTCGAGAACCGGCCTCGGATTCGGAGGTGCTGATTCTCATCTCGGCAGCATCACACTCGGCTGCAAACCGCTTCAGTGCAAGCTGTAGGTCCCGGTCCGATGAAGCCGTCAGGACAACATCATCTGCAAATAGCAGAGATGAGATCCTGTGTTTCCCGAACCAGACACTCTCCAGCCCCTGGCTGTGCCCTAGAAATTCTGTCCATAGAAACAATGAACAGAACCGGTGACAAAAGGCAGCCCTGGCGGAGTCCAAAATGGAGCGGGAACAAGTCCGACTTACTACCGGCAATGCGAACACAGCTCCTGCTCCGGTCATACAGGGACCGGACGGGCCTGAGCAAAGGGCCCCGGACCTTGTACTACCGGCAAATCCCCCACAGGACACCATGAGCGAACGCCTTCTCCAGGTCCACATAACACATGTGAACTGTTTGGGCAAACTCCCATGAACCCTCAAGCACCCTCAAGCACAGTTCTGAAGTGTGTAGAGTTGGTCCAGTGTTCCACGGCCAGGACGAAACCCACACTGCTCCTCCTGAATCCGAGGTTCGACTATCGGTCGAATTCTCCTCTCCTCTAGTATTCCTTCCACCGTGCAACAGCGTCCCCAGTTCAAATCAGCAGCTCCCCGCTCACACTGTAAACGGTGTTCGTGAAGCACTGCCTCTCCCCCCTGAGTCGGTGATCAATTTGCCAGAATTTCCTTAAGGTTGTCTGGTAGTCCTTCTCCATGGCCTCCCTGAATTCCTCCCAGACCCAAGTTTTTGCCTCTGCGACCATCCAACCCACGGCATGCTTAGCCTACCGATACCTATCAATTGTCTCAGGAGTCCCACAAGCCAACCAGGCTCGATAGGACCCCTTCTTCAGTTTGACAGCATCCCTTACTTCCGGTGTCCATCACTGGGTTCGGGGATTGCCACCGTGACTGGCACCAGAGACCTTACAACCGCAGCTCCGGGCTGCCGCATCAACAACGGAGGCCGAGAACATGGCCCACTCAGACTCGATGTCCCCAATCCCCCCCGGAATCTGTGGGAAACTCTCCAGGAGTTGCAAGTTGAAAACCGTGCTGACAGAGGGCTCCGCTAGACATTCCCAACAGACACGGTTTAAGGAGGGGAACATTTATGTTGTTGTGGTTAACAGTTTTGGGGTAATTACTGTGCCTTTACTTATTGGGTATCGCCATATTTATTTAAATAGCTGTTTTCTATTCCTAAGTGGTGCAGATTACAGCACTCTGCTGATGAACTTGGGGTCTGAAAACTGTGCCACACTGCTGAACTTTGTATTGCTGGAGAGTAAAATCCTGCTGCACTCATTACGGCCTGCTGTGCTGACTGGAGTGGCTGAGGCTGTAGTGGCGGTAAGTAGTGCAGTGCATTTAATACAAAAACAAGTTTCCTTTTACTCCAGCAATCCATTTTCACTTATTATTGTGTTCTAAGCCCTCTATTTGTTCTCAATTCGTTTTGTTTGAGACACACAGCAGTATGCCTTTAAAAGGTAATGGTCTTGTTTTTAAAGACAGATTTAGTGTTATAGATAGGTTGCAGTGTTGATAGAATTCCTTTTTATACATAACATAAATGTCCATACTTATTGTGTACTTGGTTGTTTATCCTTTAATACAATGATGATTCCTGACATTTTTGACTGATAAGCATCTTACAACCTATTGTCAAATGTTTCTTTAAAGCTGGAACTACAAAAACATTTAGTGTTTTTAAGTCCCATGATGCCTCTGCTAGACTATTTACTATATAGATTTACAAAACAACTGTAGGCAATTGTTTTAATCCACTTTTACTTTGTCTTTCTGCAGATGATTTTCCCTTTCCAGTGGCAGTGCCCATACATCCCCCTGTGCCCCCTCTCCTTGGTGGGTGTCCTCAATGCCCCCTGTCCATTCATTGTGGGGGTGGATTCCCGCTATTTTGACCTTTATGACCCCCCCTCGGATGTGGTCTGTGTGGACTTAGACACCAACACCATTTACTTGTAAGATATGCCAGTATTTGTGTACATCTTGTTGTGTCAAACATTGCACGCCTAACTAACCCTGTAAGTCCGACTTTTTAAAAGTTTAATGCAGGAGGTTGTTGTAGGAATACAGGTTCTGGTGTATGATGTTGCAACCATGAGAGGAAAAAGTTGACTTTGCTTTGTTGTAAGTTTGATTGTTGGCCTTGCTAGCTAGATACCCATTTTAAAATATCTAGCTGAAATCAATGTAATACATTAACTTTTTTACAATATTAATTTACAATTAATATCCATTAACTGTTTTAAATTGATATTAGCCAAATAAATGGTAAGAAATTTATGGCACCGATATTTTCCTTATCGTAAAATGCATTGTGTTTTGTAACAAATGGTGCATCTAAAGTTCCTAATAAACAGAATACTCCTGGACAAGAATACATTGAAATATAATCTACTAATAGGTAAACCTTTAGGTCACATTTTTGTTTATCCATTTGGCGCATGGGTATAATGCCATCTCATGGATGCAGCACATGTATGTTTATTGACAAAAAGTAAACATGTTAGACAACATTTATGTAAAGCCTCTTGGGTCATGACCTGCTCCATTTAGACTACTCTCCTCTTCTCATGAAGGTTTTTCAGAACAAGCAGTACTATAGTAGGTGTGTGAATGAAATGTTGTGACTGCTACAAAGACTTTTACCAGTCTCTAACAGTTGTGTCTATTGTTTTGTGCTTTTCAGATCTGATGAGAAGAGACACAGCAATTGGAAGAACCTCCCAAAGAAGCCATGCAGGAGTCTTACAAACTATCTGAACAACTTACAGCACCAACTGGGCACTGGTACAAACCACTTTAATGATCACTGATTCATTGCCTGATACTCATCAAAGAGTGATTGTAAACTCTCAAATTGGAAAGTACAATACATTGGTTACTGTATTCACCATAATGCAATGTTAATAAATGAGAGATTAAGCTAAACGTATAGTATGCATAATTAAATAATATATGACTATGGAATTCTGCAATGAGACTCTACTTTGGTCTTTAATTGTTGGTACATACTGGGTGTCATGGTAGGCCTTCTATATCTCGTCTATGCCATGTAATTTGACCAAATTCCTATGAAAATGTATTACTATAACATCAATGTCAAAATTATGTTGTTGTGCATCTGCAAAACTAAGACAAACTTGATTACCACTGAAGATTAATTTAGTCCATTGGGTTATTTGGTTTTTGCCATATTCTATATAATTTATTGTCTGTTTAGAATGCCACTTTTCTATTATGATGGAGAGAAAATAATTACAAATTATGACACATTTGTGTAAGTCACACATTTGTTTAAGTCACACATTTGTTCATGTCACAAGTTAACACAAGTGTACTTAAATTTTTTTAATAGCTATTTAAATTAACTTTATTGAAATGTACTCAAACCTACCTTATCCTATTTGTGGTTTCAGTGAGGCATTCAGTACAGGAAGGTTCTGCAGTGGAGATGACGCCTATTGAGGCAGACTTCACCTGGCACAAGAAGATGACTGCATTGGAGATGGAAATCCAGGAAGCTTTCCTGCGCTTCATGGCATCCATCCTTAAAGGCTACCGTTCATACTTAAAACCCATCACCCAGGCACCCTCTGAAAAGGCTACCGCAGCAGACTCTCTCTATGATCTACAAGGTGAGAAGACTCAACTAAAAAGACATTAACTGTCATGAACTAAAAACATCCATTGAAAATATTGCTAGCACTGGCTATTAAGACACAATTGTCATATGATGAGTGCAAGCAAAAATATTTGATTTTGGAAGATTAAACCAAGAGGTTTGATTGGGCTGGTAATAAACGTTTTTGAGAAACTGCTGAGCAGGCTGGTGAGTTGGAGGTTTTACTCTGTAATGGTACCCACCTTCAGGTTCACGCTTCAGGAGAAAAAAAAGAAAGTCTGCACCCCTTGGCCTCTCATAAGATACATGTCTTCTGTGGTCCTGGAACTTAGTGTCTCTGCCCATATTCCCCTGGAACTTCATGCCTGTGGTATTTAGGGTCAGGGCCAGGGTTCGCCTCTGATATTCCTAACATAGATACATTTTGTTTGTTATTCTGTGCTTGAGTGTGACTCCTCCTCATGGGACTTTAACAAAGCCACAAGCTTACCATTGTTGTGTAGGCTACTTCTACTACTTTGCTATTACCATTTTTTTTTTATCTTTTAGCCATAAGAGGATTTGTAGGGTACAATTGGTCTTTCTTAAATGAATTAGTAGCCAGAGTGAATATTGTCTTCAGAAAATAGGCAATGATATTTTTCTAAATGTATATTCTAACCCTTTCCAGGTTTTAGGAAGTATTGTGTCTGTAGACCCTAGCCTTGACATCTTGATCATGCTCTCCTTTCCCAAGGGTTTCTAAAGAGCAGGGACCGTGCACATCAGAAGTTTTACTCTCAACTGACCAAGACTCAAATTTTTATCCGCTTCATTGAAGAGTGTACCTTTGTCAGTGATAAGGATACTGGCCTGGCCTTCTTTGATGACTGCATTGAAAAGGTGAATATAGGCTGGTACAATAGCTTTCTGTGTACCCTAGTCTTGGCCCCATATTGACACTCATTTTATTGAATTAGTGTTATATTAATCTAGTTCTGTAAAATAAAAACTGCTTCTTGCTCAACAATTCTATGAATTTGCTTAATGTAACCAAGTGGTATTTCTATGCCACAAATTCATTAGCAATAACAATACAAACCCATATAAGTATTTTTATCTTCTTTAAATTAAATAAATTTCATCCAGTTGGTGTTGTTGCCATTTGTTAAGCAATATTGCCAAAGCAGTTCACTGCAAAGTCTACTATTATGAAAGCTGTTGTGATGAAGACTATAATAACAAATGACAGAAGAATACAACTGATTGTGATTACATAAGACCAACTAGAACATTTTGTATACACTATGACTGTCACAATGTTTCTCTAGAATAGGTTTGTGTGGATAGCATTTATGGGATACAATTCACAGTCAGGGTTGACGTCAATAAAAATATTATTAGGCATTCCCTTAAGATCATATGTATTTCTTAAAATTAACACTGTTTCCCTCCTCACAGCTTTTTCCCTCTGACAAAGGTGCTGACAAGGGAACAAAGGTAATCACAGTTATATTGAAATGACACCCTATATTTCACAAGGTGTTTTGTGGTTGAGTGTTTGTGAAGAGATGTCATCATGTAATAATATCTACAGAAACGTCAACCATGGTTCTGTTTCAAATACATATGGATTAATATAATTCTCCTTTGATAAGTTACTGTATACGGTCAAATTAAATTAATCAGTATTAAATTAACAAAGTAATGACATACTTTTTGTGATGAAGCACACATGATGCCCGTCGTTAAAAAGTGGAAATACAAAGTGTGTTTAATTTTCTCATTTTCGTGGTGTTATCTAGTACAACACTGAAGGACCATTTGAACAAAATATGATATGCTTAAATGTCATGACATGCTTACAATTTAATTTCCCAGTTTGGGTTGTGCGTCGATATTTACCACAAAGATCATGTCTTTATTTCCATAGGTTGAAGGTGAGACTTCTGAGGAGACAAAACTGATGGAGCTGGATGAATCACAGAAGAGTGAACATACAGTCTTCGTCATGCCTCCTGAACCCAATGCTGAGGAAGGACTTAAACCCCCTGCCCGCTTCAGGTGTGCTTCCTTGCAGAATTGCACATAGTTAAAGATTGTATCACTCATACCTATAGAATAAACAAGAACTGTGAACACACATTAACTAACTGTCTGTTTCAGTTATAATAGTTTCCCACGTTTGAAATTGGAGCTGTTTCACTGTCCTGGGGAGCTGAGACCACCACAGAGCGGCAAAAGTGCAGATACAAGCCAGTCTAGTAGCCCTGCAGTTGTGGCCAAGAGGACTAAGCAGGTATAAACAAACCTTAATTCTGTGGATCTAACATATTAACTTTTTTATACACCAAGGATGGATTGGTGAGCCCTCAGGAATATTTTGCTGGCAGTAGTCTCTCTGTTTAGGAGAGGCAAACTCCGGTGTTGTAAAGGTGTTGTTTTTCAAAAAAGAAGAGCCTTTGATGACACATTTTCTTCTCAAATGTTAGAAGCAGATTACTCTTTCACTGATGTTAAGATTTCTTAGTACTTACCATTCTGAATATTCTGAGAGTGGCATGGCGGAGCAAGCATTACAAAGAGAGAAATACTGGTGGTGGGGATTGATTACTCAGTTACTCTCCTTCATTGTATGTTTGATAGTAAATGGACATCATGTGACATGGTGTCTATTCAGTGTATGGTATTACTCTTGAGACTGCTGTTTTATGCCAGAAAGATGACATTCAAGCTTCTTAGTAGTGTTGGTTCAGAGTAGGAGTTCTCAACCACTAGTAGGCATGCAGCCTACTAGACTGTTGGCGTTTGACATAAGTTGCCCCCGTCCGCATCTAGAAATGCTGACACGCAGCAACTTCGCAGTGTTGGTGTCTAGTAAGTCTGCAGCATTGTTGACACCCAGCAACTCAGTTGTTTGAAATGGTTTTAAGCTCCGCCAGACCGTCAAGAACCCTCACCATGGAAACGTAAAGTTAATATGTAATAATGTTGCTTATTCTGAAGAAATTAATTTGTTTTAAAAGAGCTCTAGAGCACATCAGACAACATAGGTAAATTAACTAATACTAGTTACACTAGTTAAATTATATTAATGTGATAAATGTGTGTCGAGGTAACTGAAAATACAGTAAAACGTTACTGGATATGTGATGCATTTAATACTCAAGTTTTAAATACAAAATGAACAATTGGCAAAGGCTTTGGGAGGTTGCCCACTTGGTTTCCCACCCCTCTAAAAATTGGGGTTCAAATTCTGTACTGTTCCATTTGGTGATGTGATCAGCGGCACACTGTAGTGAGTCAACAAAGCTGAATGTGTTCTACTGAAGTGAAGCAATTGACATTGTGTTGTCTGTATACTGTGCTACAAGGCTGTGTATTCTGTACAGATCAGATACAAATTGACATTGTTACAAATTTTATTGACACCAATAAATAAATAAATGCGTAGTAATAGTATGATACTTTCAAACGTTTGCCTTAAAAAAAAAAAAAAGAAATACAAATATGTATAGCGGGTACCTTAGTGATGAGCCAAGTTTCTAAAAGAAATCAGTGTTATCACTCCTCATCTTTAAACTTGCTAACTGCCATGGAACTTTGGAACACTCATCAGCTAGAGTGCCAAGCTACTGGTAGCCACATTGGCTACCCAACATTCTTAATGGAAAAAGGAAAATGCATATGTTTACAACATTAAATTGTATATCTGCTGAAGGTTAAGACCTCTTATTCAAACACCAGATTTAATTGGGTTCTGTATGGTATTACAATTCTTCGCAGTAACAGAATGGTAACATAGTATTAGCTATTCCTGATTAAAAAAACAAGAATATTTACATTATCAGCCATTCAAATGTCAAATGCTATAAACACTTGATTTTCTGGCCTTGTCTTTCCCAATTGTTGTGTTATCAGAAGTAAACTTCCATAGTAGACCTTTAGCTACTGCATCACTCAAAGCTACTGCTGGCATTGGGTTGTGGCTCACTTGTAGAGAATCTGGGCATTGACCAGCGCAACCTCCATGATTTGGCAGTAGAGGCGGTGGTACCACTTAATGACTATGTTGTTGTATGAGTAATACAGGCACATTTGCCTCCATCCATGCCACCCTTGTAGTTGTTATAGTCTTCCAAGAATTGTGTTTTATGTAGAAGTGTATGCCCATCTGGCCCTTTGCTAGGCACTCTGTCACCACAGAACTGTCATGAACTGTGAACGGACTGCTACTGTGCCTGCTTTATGTAATGAGGCTGTGAGTAAAGGTTGTTGATGGACAGGGTCATCTGTATCCCTTTCCTGATAGCTGTGCTACTTCCATTCAAATGATGAAGTGCAATAACCAGTAGGTATATTTGCCACCGGGATACACCTCACAAAGGTTTGTGTAATTGGATGTAGCATCCTTTAGAATAAAGTTGAACTGAACTGGTGCCCTTAGATGTGATGTACTACTTGGAAAAACAGCCTTCCACAGAACAATTTGTAGGACGCTCGTGTGGGTAGTAGTCATTAAGGAAATGAGCTGTAACCATACAACCAACACATTTTGAATAAGAGGTATTTATAAATGCTTCTCTTAACTGGCAGATGGTTATCAGTAAAATATAGTTATGAATTCAAGGTATGCAGGTATGCCAAGCTTGCTAGTCCCCTCCCGCCTCTTCCTCCGTTTGGCCCCTTTGTCAATTTTGCCAATCCTGTCTTCATCGCTCAATTTTCTGTCAACAGTCAACATTTACCCCAACCCCTCAAATGAACCTCCCCCCAAAAAATTATCACCATCACTATCACAGTTCAATAAATATTTTCATATCTTGACTCTTTTGGTAAATGTTGCTTGCTGGTTAGCTTCGTACGTTTTGCTTGTCTGTACAACCTCATTAGGATATCATGTAAATAAACAAATCACAGCTAATTTGTCCATTTTGTTATACTTCTGCCTAGAAACAATACTTTTACTGCCTTGATAAAAGGCTAAATTATCATGCATTTTGGGTGGAAATATTGACCTTCGGCACTCTAGAAGTTTGACTGTTTGGGAAATATATGTTCCTTTACCAGTTGAATTAAAATAGTTCAAGCTTTCCCAGCAAATATATTGAGTACATAATATCTGAACTTTGTCTATTTCTGACTTAGGAGCTCAAGCTTGCATACAAGATGGCAAAGAGGTTCTACTCCAACCCTCTACTCTGGGCAAAATGTCTTTTCAGCCACTGCTACAGCCTGTGGTTCACCTGTCTGCCTGCAGGAGTGCGTCTAGCCACGTCTAAAGAACGTGCCATGCAGCACGCCTACAGCGTCCTCCTCAAGATGCGAAGCTCTGAAGTGGAAGTACTGGATGAGGTAAAGTTTGTGTGTGTGTTTGTATGTTCTAATGTGCAAGCTTCTATATTTTCTTTTCAAACTGTTCCTTTCTGTACTCACCTATTATAACGAAGCTAGGTCACTCCTTCTTAGCAAACGGAAGCCAGGACAAATCACAACATTTTTAGATGCCTTTATACAAAACATATAAGCAGTACATTATATTAAAGTTCGAATTTTTAAATAGTATTATTAAAGATGGGGAGATAAAGCAATGTATGCCGTGATCATCCTTAGGATTTTCAGTGGGGGCGGTAATCTAGCTCTGTCTACTACTCAATTTCAATGAAAATCACATGACAGGTCCTGCAAGGCAGTGTGAGAACACAGCGAGAACAGGTAGCCTAGCAATAGAAGCAAACCCTTTTATATGTGTTTTTTTGAGTATCTGTGGCTCTGTCCAGAAAAAAGCAGCTCTTGTCGGCAATTGTCGGCTAGTAGCTGAAAATTACTTTTTTTTCTCTTTTCATTGTTACCCAATACCAAGGTTCTACAATCAACATGTTTAGGATCACAAAATACAAATTTGTTCTTGTTCATTTCTGCTTCCAGTTGAGTTGTGGATGCATTATCTGTAATGTGATTTGATTTGCTTCATTTAAACTGGCTAATTCCAGCATATAGCCCACCCCTCAAACTTGCCAAACCAGTCCTTAAGCAGATCACGGTGTGGCCAGAAAATGCTACCTGTTTACAGGACACAGACTGGAACATGTTTAAAGAGGCAGCCACTTACAACAACCACACTGACCTACACGAATGCACTGAAATTGTGACTGCTTACATCAAAAAGTGCACAGATGATGTGACAGTCACAAAGACCATTACCACACACGTCAACCAGAAACCATGGATGACAGCAGAGGTTCGCAGGATGCTAAAGACCAGAGATGAAGCTTTCAGATCGGGAGGTAAAGCAGCCCTCAAAACAGCAAGAGCCAATCTGTCATACAGCATCAAAAAATACGAAACGGTCATATGCTCAAAAAATCAATGATCACTTCACAGACAGCAGAGACACACGGAGTCTGTGGAAAGCCATTCAGACCATCACAGACTACAAGCCCCTGCCACAGACCTGTGATGATGACACATCCCTCCAGGTACACTCAACCACTTATACTCATGGGTTGACATGCAGAATGACACACCTGCACAAAAACTGCCCACTCCCCCCAACGGCCAGGCACTCTGTCTGTCCCCAGCTGACGTAAGGAGTGAAGTGAAGTGACATATTGTCAAGTATGGTGACCCATACTCAAAATTAACCCTCTGCATTTAACCCATCCAAGTGCACACAGTAGTGGGCAACAGCACGCACACACAGTGAACATACACCCAGAGCAGTGGGCAGCTATTGCTCCAGCGCCCGGGAAGCAATTGGGGGTTCGGTCCTTTGCTCAAGGGTACCTCAGTCATGGTATTGAAGGCAGAGAGAGTGCTGTTTGTTCACCATCCCCACCTTCAATTCCTGCCGGTACGAGAATCGAACCAGCAACTTGCAGGTTACAAGCCCGACTCCCTAACCATTAGGCCACAACTTCCCCAGATAGGGTAAGGAAGACCCTATCTAGGATTAACCCACGCAAGGCTGCGGGTCCCGACAATATACCTGGACGCGTACTGAAAGACTGTGCTGTACAGCTGACAGATGTCCTAACAGATATCTTCAACACCTCGCTGACCCAGGCAGTCGTGTCCACATGTCTCAAATCCACAACAATCATACCGGTACCAAAGAAATCATCTGTGTCCTGTCTAAATGACTACCGTCCCATAGACTTCTATCATAATGAAGTGCTTTGAGAGGTTAGTCATGAACAATTTAAAAACCAGCTTCCCAAACACACTCGATCCGCTCCAGTTTGCATACCGTCCGAAACTCTTCACAGACGATGCAATTTCCTCAACCCTCCACCTAGCTCTTACCCACCTAGAAAACAAAGACTCTTATGTTAAACAATTCCCTCTGTAATTGGATTCTGGACTTTCTGACCGAAAGACCTCAGTCAGTCCGTGTCGGCCATCACACCTCAAGCACTTCCACGCTGAGCACAGGTGCCCCACAAGGCTGTGTGCTCAGCCAGCTGCTCTTCATGCTGCTGACCCACGACTGCACTCCCAAGTTCAGCTCCAACCACATCATCAAGTTCGCAGATGACACAACAGTGGTAGGTCTCATCAGCAACAACGATGAAATGCACTATAGAGAGGAAGTGGCACAGCTGTCTGAATGGTGTGGTGCAAACAACCTGTCCCTGAATGTGAGTATGACTAAAGAGGTTATGATGGACTTCAGGAGAAACTCCGCTGATCACCCCCCACTGACCATGGATAGCTCGCCTGTGGAGAGAGTCAACAGCACTAAATTCCTGGGGGTGCACATCACAGAGGACCTCACCTGGATCACCATGTCACTCTCCAAGAAGGCACATCAGCGCCTACACTTTCTCCGCCGGCTGATAAAAGCAAGTCTCCCTCCACCCATCCTCACCACCTTCTACAGGGGCACCATTGAGAGTGTGCTGACCAGCTGCATCACTGTCTGGTACGGGAATTGTACTGCAGCAGATCGCAAGACCATCCAGCAGACAGTGAACACAGCTGCAAGGATCATCGGTGCCCCCCTCCCCTCAATCCTTGAAATTTTCCACACACAATGCTCCAGCAAAGCCAATGGTATCGTAAAGGACCCCACACACCCCTCCCACAGTCTCTTCCAGCTCCTACCATCAGGCAGACGGTACCGGAGCATCAGAGCCCGCTCTGCCAGACTGCTCAACAGCTTTTTCCCCCAGGCTGTGAGAGCCCTGAACTCAAATCACCCCGCCCCTGAAACTAGTCACTTTCCACTGCACTACTTTTTCACACACACTGCTGTGTGTGCACAAATTGCACTAAAGACTACCGGTAACATATGTATGTTTACATGCTCATATTCTTTGCACGTGTACAGTACTCTTTGCACATGTACAGCACCCCATCGGTAAGTAGTCGTACAGTTTGTATAGTTTGTATTTTTTTGTTTATGCAGAAGGGAAAATTGTTGTATTTATTTTCACTTCATTGGAATGACAATAAAGCACAACTTGACTTGACTTGACTTGATGATGCAGCCTATGGAAAACCGGTAATGCTACTATGGTGGTCAGGTCAAAGAGTTTAAAAGACTTCTATAATCTTTGTTTACATCGTAAATGGTTCTCTAATTATCACTAGATGACGCTGGCAGTCATTAGAACATTTCTTGTTGCTCTTGAATGATTCTGCATTGTGTAATTTATTATACAGGATGTCAATAAATGCAAAACATTTATTGATCTTCATTTATTGTCAAGGCATGGTCCCAGTATTGCAATTATTTGAGGTAAGTGTAACTTGATCGGAAAATCTCAGAATTCTTCAGAGTAGTCATTTTATTTTTAACTAACACTGGGACTGTTAGTTAAACATAATTATATGTGAGAAGTTGCACATTGTTTGCATACTTAGTTCAGATTTGATGACTGAAGTTGGAAGCTTACCTACATCAACTAAAAGGGCAGATAATTGGCAGTGGACTTTGTCGTAACAGATGCAAACCTTAGTCTTATTTCCCAGTTGCTTGATCTTTCCAACAGTCTCCATTTAAATTGCTCAGCCTATAATAGCTGCCATGTTTCAAATGTAGCCTGTATCAAGCGCAAAATCCCAAGTAATTTTGGCATCTTTCATGCATGCATGTATCCACATATGTAATAGAATGAATACGCACATCTTGGGTGTGTGCTCGGGATACTTTTTTCTTTGTTTAACCTTTGTTTAAACAGTGAATAGCCTACGTTTGCTGTTTGGAAATTGCACATTCTCATCCCCCTTTTAATGATCGATTGCATTGTAACTATGTGTTTGGGCCCTCAAGTTCCTTAAAATAACTGCCAATGTACCAGGAATTCCAGTGCATACGCATACAATTTTTTTGTAACTCACTTGACTCATTGATACCTCTTGATACCTCTTTCAGAAATCAGTTATTTGTACTCTTGATATTCCTTGACCATTCAAATTATTATTGCCGGTAATGTCATAACATTTGAATTGCACATACCTGTCTACACACAAATGGTTATGTAGTGAAGCAAATGCATTTCATTTACTGTAATTCAAGTAAGTTGTTGTCATGATTTTGCAGAGGTTACAGACCAACATATTTTGCTATTTATATAAAAGTTATTTAGATTATAACAGTCTGAATAATATGTGTGCAAGGAAATATCTTCTGATAGAAAAATAAATTGCAGCATTTTAAGGAATGGACAATATGGCTGAATATGTAGATGGAAGCATTTAAACAAACTGGAGAACAGTAAATTTAACCTAGCTGTTCAATGCATGTTTTTGTGATGTAAAGACATATGACAAATATGACAATTTTTTTATGGGACCTATAAATGTAATATCACATTATAATTATTGTATACATGTAATATAACATTACAAACCTGCCTAATTGAGACTGATTAATCACAAATGAAGGTCAGCTGTTCAAGTTGGACTTTCCTGACATTTTCGTAGGTGCATCGCAGAGAAAAAGCCATAGTCCGCAGAGAGCTTCCAAAGCATCAGAGGGATCTTATTGTTGAAAGATAACAATCAGGAGAAGAGTACAAAATAATTTCCAAAGCATTAAATATACCATGGAACACAATGAAGACAGACATCAAGTAAAGGAAAATATTATTTTGGAGATCGATGTGATACTGTGACCATAACTAAATATTTAAAACATTTTGATATTTTGTCAACCAAACCATGCATCCCACCCTAGAAAGTGTATTGCTATCTTTCCCCACTGCAGGTACCTAGTATTGCTTTTTCGACCCCCAGTAAGGTAATAATTGATAAATCAAAAAAAAGGATGTTTTCAAATGTAGTTTAATTCACTGTCACTGTCAATAAAGTATGCTTGATATGTGAAGAGAAATAATCAAACAACATTTTACAAATTATCCAAACATCCATTTTCTTGCGCTTATCTAGGGCTGGGTCGTAGGGGCAGCAGTCTGAGCAGGGAGGCCCAGACTTCGTTTTGAACATACACCTCCAACTCTTCCGGGGGATCCCAAGCTATTCCCATGCCAGCAGAGAGACAAGTCCCTCCAGCATGTCCAGGGTCTCTCCCGGGGCCTCTTCCCGGTTGGACAATGCCTCGAACACCTTCCGAAGGATGCGTCCAAGAGGCATCCAAAACAGATGTCCCAGCCACCTCAGCTGGCTCCTCTAGACATGGAGGAGCAGCGGCTCTACTCCGAGCTCCTCCCGTGTGACCAAGCTCCTCACCCTATCTCTAAGGGAGCGCCAGTCCTCTGCGGAGAAAACTCACGTCGACCACTTGTATCCGCGATCTTGTCCTTTCGATCATTACCCAAAGCTCATGACCATAAGTGAGAGTAGGAACGTAGATTGACCGGTAAATCAAGAGCTTTGCCTTGTGGCTCATCTCCCTCTTCACCACAACAGTCCAACACAGAGACTGCATCACTGCAGCTGCTGCACCAATCCGCCTGTCAATCTCACATTCTGTCTTTCCCTCGTGAACAAGATACCTAGATACTTGAAGCAAAGAACTCCCCACCCACCCAAAGGGGGCAAGCCACCTTTTTCCAGTCGAGACCCATGGCCTCGGATTTGGAGGTGCTGATTCTCATCCTGGCCGCTTCACACTTGGCTGCACACCGCTCCAGTGGACGCTACAGGTCCCGGTCCGATGAAGACAGGACAAGATCATCTGTGAATAGTAGAGATAAGAAACTGTGCTCCCTGAACCAGACACCCTCTGGCCCATGGCTGCGCCTAGTAATTCTGTCCATAAAAGCAATGAACAGAACCGGTGACCAAGGGCAGCCGGACGGCCATGAGCAAAGGCCCCCGGACCCCGTACTCGCGGAAAAACCCCCACTGGACACCATGAGAGATACAGTCAAATGCCTTCTCCAGGTCCGCAAAGAACATGTGAACTGGTTGGGCACTCTCCCATGAACCCTCAAGCACTTAATGGAGCGTATAGAGCACGTCCAGTGTTCCGCGAACAGGACGAAAACCACGCTGCACTTCCTGGATCCGAGGTTTGACTATCTCTTGTACCTTTCATTTGAGAGGGGCTAAAATGGCTCTTTTGATAGTGAAGATTTCAGACCCCTGGGGTATGGCATAGTGGCAAGATGGAAGCCTTTTCTTTTGAAGAAAATCATCCAAGCCGGTTAAAGTTTGCAAAAACAAACATAACATTTCCTAAAACTATGCGGGGAAAATGGGTTATGGTCTGATGTAACCAAGGTTGACCTCTTTGGCCATAATGTTTGTTGCAAAAATGACATTGCTCAACACCCAAAAAACACCATACCCAGAGTGCAGCATGGTGGTGGCAGCAGGATGTTTGGGGTTTTTCTTCAGCAAGAACTAGGGCCTAAGTCAGGGGAAGGGAATCATGGCACAAAACATTTGGGCTTCCATTGGATAGCTGAAGATAAAGAGGAAGCTCACCTCTCAGCACAACAATGACCCAAAACACACATCCAAAGCATGTCTTCGCCCCAAAGAAAACTCATACCCTGGATTAACCCAGCCAGAGCCCAGACCTGAATCAAACTAAACATCTGTGGGGTGATCTGAAGAGGGCTGTACACAGGAGATGTCCTCGCAATCTGACAGATTTGGAGCGTTTTTACAAGGAACAGTGGGAAAATGTCAAGATGTGCAATGCTTATAGACTCCTACCCAAAAATCCTGAGTATTGTAATAAAATCAAAAGATGATTTAACAAAGCATTACTTTAAGGGTGTGCACTCATGTAACCAGGTTACTGTAATGTTTTTATTTTACCTCCTCGATGAAGGAGAAATTTAATTGTTGATGATATATGTCACATTGTTAAGGTGGAATTGGTTCTGTCCATTTATTTTTATTTCCAATTTTTACATCACAAAATCCTTGCATTTTATCAGGGGTGTGAAGGCTTTTTATATCCACTGTAAGATAAGTCAAGAAAGCAGGATTCTAGGATTTGATATATTTTTCTGTTTACGGTGATGCAACTAACGACTTGCTGTGCTTAATTGTTAAAAATTACATTCAGATTGCCTTCTCTGAAGGCGTGAAAATTCTAGAATCTTTCAAAGGCTGTTTTCTGCTAGAGCATTTCTGATTGACCAACATTCAGATATTCATGTTCTTGAACAACATTTGAAAGCTTACAATCTGCACTTTCACAGTCACTCAACAATCAAACAACTTAGAAATAACCTATGCCACCCGTTTTTACCAGAGTGTGTCACATTTGTGGACAATCAACATCAGTATGTTGCCAGTAAAGACTAAGCAGCACTAGCTGTATATTACTGTATAACTTATACAGTAAATACTATTCCCAACCCCACAGCACTGGCATGTAGCTAATAGGTGAATTTACACAAATTTGCTTGCTCCCAGTGGATCTAGTTTGGGGTACTTATCAACAGGCATTCAGGTGTAAATAACATGGGCCACCAAAACCATGGTAGTAGAGGAAACACTGTGTATGATACCACTATGATACTCATTGTAAGAATGTAATTGTTTTGCAGTTGTTTCACAAACCCAGACTATACAGGAGTTAATTTTTTTCTGCATTATAGGTTTGTTATCGTGTAGTAATGCAGCTGTGTGGTGTGTGGGGACTTCCTGTCATGGCAGTGCGTGTGCTAGTGGAGATGAAGAGGGCTGGTGTACAGCCTAATGCAATCACCTATGGATACTACAACAAGGTAACAAAACCTACATGTTTGATAATTCAAACTGTGGTATATGTGGCAGTACACAAGTGTCCAATTTTGTGTTATGTTTTGTGAAGTTGACAAGTGTATTTTCTGTGTGGACTACTTGACTCAACTTTACTTAATTTTTATTTATGTAACCAAATGCTATTTTAGAATTCCGTCAATGTATGGATGTTACTGACTTTAAGCTTTTCGTTGGAGTAGCTAGACGTAACATAGCGTGTTACCGGGGAGGCTGAGGAGCGTTATACCCCTGTAGTTGGAACACACCCTCTGATCCCCCTTCTTATAAACGGATACCACCACCCCGGTCTGCCAGTCCAGAGGTATCGTCCCAAGCCCCTGCGCAATGTTGAAGAGACTTGTCAGCCACGACAGCCCCACAACATCCAGAGACTTAAGATACTCAGGACGGATCTCATCTACCCCCTGGGCCTTGCCAACGAGGAGCCCACCGACCACCTCGGTGACTTCAGCCTGTGTTATTGACGAGTCCACCTCCGGGGACCCAGCCTTTGCTTCCTCCTCAGAAGACGTGATGGCAGGATTGAGGAGATCCTCAAAGTATTCTTTCCACTGGCCAACAACGTGCCACGTACACTGATGGACGCCCTTGTGCTCGAACATGGTGTTTGTTATAGACAAACTGTAACACAGTGTGTAGCACAGAGGTCCAATAACAAAACACCGCTCCGGTTCAGATCGGGGGGGAGGGGGGTGTTCTATCCCCAATCACTCCTCTCCAGGTGTCACTGTCGTTGCCTATGTGGGCGTTGAAGTCCCCTAGCAGAACAATGGAGTCCCAGGTCAGTGCACTGTCCTGTATCCCTCCCAGGGACCCCAAGAAGGCCGGGTACTCAGCACTGTTATTCGGTCCATAGGCCGATACAACAGTGAGAGACCTGTCCCCGGCTTGAAGGCTCAGGGACGTGACCCTCTCGTTTACTGGGGTGAACGCCAACACGTGGCAGATGAGCCGTGGGGCTATAAGCAATGCCACGCCAGTTCGCTGCCTCTCCCAGCGAGCAACGCCAGAGAAATGTAGAGTCCAGCCTGTCTCGAGGATAATGGATCCAGAACCCAACCTGCGCGTGGAGGCGAGACCGACTATATCTAGCCGGTAACGCTTGACCTTCCGCACAAGCTCGTGCTCCTTTCCCGCGGTCGTCGAGGTGACATGTCCCCAGTGCTAGAGACTGTGTGCAAGGCCTCGGTCGTCCATGCACCTGCCCCTGACCGCTGCCCAAAACACACTGCACCAGCCCCCTACGGTCCTTCCTGTGGGTGTTGGGCCTGCAGGAAGGTGATCCCACGTTGCCTTTTCGGGCTATACCCGGCCGGGTCCCATGGGCAAAGACCCGGCCACCAGGCGTTCGCCTGCGAGCACTCACTCCAGGCCTGGCTCCTGGGTGGGGCCCCGGTAACGCCACTCCGGGCAACGTAGCAAATCTTTTTGGTCTTGTCATCACAGGGTGTTGGTGAACCGCGCTTAGTCTGGCTAGTCACCTAGGACTAGTTTGCCTCGGGAGACCCTACCAGGGGCTTATTGCCCCCAATAACATAGCTCCTAGGATCATCCGAGCACTCAAACCCCTCCGTCACATTAAGGTGGTGGTTCAAGAAGGAGAGATGGCGATTCAAGGGGCAACAGTATGAGTGCTTATTTAATGTTTCATGCAATAGAATTAGCAAGGAACAGAGTTTGGTAGAAATTGTTCTTCCATCGGATGTAACAGATTTGGCACCCTGAAATTGATACATAGAAGTGCAGGTGTGTGGTCCTGCATCATGACCATCATTTGATCATGATCATCATTTGCTGTGCCTTAATATCTTTAACAATGTCTGTCTGTCTGTCTGTCTGCCTGTGTCTGTTTGTGTATTTTTGGGAATATGACTTTAGGGAAGCAAGTATCTCACTTTTATCTTGAGAAATATGGAGCTTCTTCTTAATGTGATTTAACAGTAAGTGTAATCCAGTTTTACTATCCCTCCATCAGGCTGCACTTGAGAGCCCCTGGCCTTGCCGTAACCGTAGTGGCATCTTTATGTGGACCAAAATGCGTAATGTGGTGCGTGGTGTTGCCCAGTTCAAACAGGCACTTCACAAGACATCTCAGAGAGAACCCACAATTGTTACAAGAGGTAGGAACACAAGCCCATGTGGAGGATTTCAATATAATAGGAATTTAAATCAAATGGAAAGAAATGTTGCCTGACATCTGAGAAATGTATTGTTTGAAAAGACAGATCAGGAATTGTTTTTTATACAAATGGTCTACTGCACATCCATACCATTTTCATAAGAGAATGCATGTCAAATGAATAGTGACTCCAGCTTCCCATTTTCTTTCTGCTTAGATATACATGAATCTGCTTGCATTGCACAGTGTGCATTTTATAATGTGCTTTGGATCTATTTGTGTTTATGTCCCATAGCACGGCAAATTGACCAAGGTTATGGTTCTAAAGACGAGTTGCATCAGGACCTTACCACAGGCCACTGCAGCAAAACACATAATAATGTTATTGAAGGTATTTTAAGGATATTAATGGCACATTCCACACATGTCTGCCTGTGAGTTAAGATTTTTACATGTGTGTCTCTACAGGGGGGATGACTAGTTTAGTCGAACAAGCTGAGCCCCCTCACTGCTTTGATATGCCTCTGCCAGTCCCCAGCATAGTAAAATTGACCACTGGAAGCTTTGACAATGCCAAACTAAGGGATGAAACTGGTGAGTAAAGTACAAATGCTTAAAATGAACTGGTTCCAGAATCACTGGAGATTTGAGTATTTCAGCAAATACATATGATGATGATGATGTGTGCAAAGGTATTCTGTATCTGAGAGGTGAGTCAGTGTTGCTTATTTCAAACTGAAAGATGGAAGCAATGAATATATGTTGAGAACTGTATCTTCTGCATAGCAAGTTGTCAAGTTGGGCTTTATTGTCATTCCGCTACATGTGAGGGCATACAATGGAACGAAATGTCATGCCTCACAGAGCCATGGTGCTACATATAAGTACAGGCATACAACAATCAAGTAAAAGTATATATAACATTTTTCCTATACATAAACCAAAAAAATACTAACTATACAAACTGTACAAATACTTTCCGATGAATACTGGTCATGTGCAAAGAATGCTGTACATGTGCAAAGAGTACTGTACATGTGCAAAGAATATGAGCATGTAAACATACATATGTTCCCGATATTACTGAGTCTTTTATTGCAATTTGTGTACACACAGCAGTGTGTGTGAAAAGTGAGTAGTGCAGTGGAAAGTGACTAGTGCAAGTTTCAGATGGTCCATGTTTCAGGTGGTATGGGGTTTGTATGGGGTTTCAGAGAGGGGCGGGGTGATGGGTGTACACATATGGGTGTACGCATCTTCCTCAGATATTTTTTATTAAATCTAGAATGAAACTGGTGCCAATGTAGATTGCAGGGGTAGATGCCTTGAAATTTTGAAAAGATAGGCCTGGTGGTTTTCTTGGGGAGAGGAATTGAATAGATATACACACACACACACACACACACACACATACATGCATACAGTGCCTTGCAAAAGTATTGACCCCCTTGGCATTTTCCCTATTTTGTTGACTTTCAACCTGGAATAAAAAAATATGTTGGGAGATTTTATGCATTGGACATACACAAATAGTTCAAATTGTTGAAATGAAATGGAGAAAAAATATTGTTTAAAGAAATTCAAAAAAATTAATAACAGAAAAGTGGTGCATTCACTCCCTTTGCTATTAAGCCTCTAAATAAGAACTGGTACAACCGATTACCTTTAGAAGTCACATTCGTTAAACAATGTCAACATGTGTGCAATCTAAATGCCACATGATCTCAGTATATTTACCCCTGTTCTGAAAGACCACAGAGTCTACACCATTAAGCAAGGGGCACTATGAAGCATCATGCTGTGAGGATGTTTTTCATTGGCAGGTACTGAGAAACTGGTCAGAATTGAAGGAATGATGGATAAATACAGGGAAATTCTTTAGGGAAACCTGTTTCAGTCTTCCATAGATTTGAGACTGGGGCAGAAGTTCACTTTCCAGCAGGACAGTGACCCTAAGCATACTGCTAAAGCAACACTTGAGTGGCGTAGGGGAAACATTTACATGTCATGACTAATGAAAGTCCAGACCTCAATCCAATTTTAAAATGTGCTATGACTTAAGGATTGCTGTACACCAGCAGAACCCATCCACCTTGAAAGAGCTTGAGCAATTTTGCCTGGAAGAATGGGCAAATAACCCAGTGGCTACATGTGCTAAGCCTATAGATACATACCCCAAGAGACTTACAGCTGTAATTGCTGCAAAAGGTGGCTGGGGGGGGGGGGGGGGGGGGAATAGTTATGCACAGGGGCGGTTTCTTCATTAGGGCATTTGGGCAACGCTCCACCAAAGTGCGAAAGGGAGAGATTTTTTTCTCCAATATTCAACCACAGTGTTACGCTAGCTGTCACTGTTCGGAATCTGGATATAGTCTAATCAGCATCGAGTCACGTTCTCTGGAGTACCGCCTCTTTTTGGGCAATTTCAGTCTGGCGAAGATTTGCACTTAGTGCTCCTATAGATTTCCATTCAAAGAATTTTTTTTCCGAATTTCAGCATTCTCTATGTGTTCCGGGAGGGCTAGCACTAACTTGCCTTCATCATCATACGTACCCATCACTTGTGCAGCAATTGTGAACCTTTAAGTTGAAGTGACATTCAATAATATTTAAAAACAATTTGGAATTTTAACAACAAGAAAAGACTACATTAATATATAAATTTAATGTGATTAAAAAATTATTTAAAAAAACTGAGAGGTAGACCCCGAGAGCGTTGGGGAAATCTTGCCAGTTGAACTTGAACAACGTCATGGCAAACGCAATTAATTCTATCTTATCGTTAAAACAAATACCTTTCAGCTGTCGTAGCAGTCAGGATAAATTGAAAATTAAAGAATTAGGACCACCAAGACCAAATTTAAACATAAAACAAGTAACGTTATCAACAAAGAGCGGGAAAACATGTAATAGAGGATTTTCGAGGAGCTGGTACGAGCGGAAAAAATGGCTAGCAGGTTGTGAAGTAGCTAATGCTTTATTTTGCAGGAGTCACCGACATGCATCATTTCTCGGAGAAGGTAAAAAGGCATGAAACCAGGAAGATGCATAGGGAGCCTGAAATTAGCGGCTTTTGGTACGGTCAATGTTGCCACACAATTGGACGACAACTACCGGATAGCGGTACGTCGTCACAACGATGAGGTTGGTCAGAACTGCCACATTCTAGGCCGTCTAATTGACTGTGTGAAGTTCTGTGGCCTGTTGGAATTAGCGTTGAGAGGCAAAGATGAGAGTGAAGGCTCAAGCCATGCTGGCATTTTTCGCGGACTGGTCGATTTAGTAGCGTCGCTAGACGAGGTGTTTGAAGAGCACTTGAAAACTGCCACAGTCTTCAAGGGTACATCAAAGACTGTGCAAAGAAGTGTAAGAAGTATAATCTAAGAGTGATGTGAAGTAAGCAGTGTAATCCAAGAGTAATGGGAAGTAAGCAGTGTAATCTAAGAATAAAGTGAAGTAAGCAGTGTAATATAGGAGAGTGGTGTAAAAAGTGAGTTATGTAATTTAATTATTTCTTTTAAAACTGAAATTGGAGTATAACGTTTTTGGAAATCCAAATTCTGGCAGGTCTTTGAATGGATTTTGGGTTGAGGCTAAATTAATACATATAGAATGTTTCATTGATATTTTTTCATTGATACTGAAGTAGTTCAGTTGCTTCTATATCCTTAACTAGCTGTTAATTTGTCAAATGAATGGCTAACCTTATCCCTATCAATCATCCAAACATTTGCCCCCCCTGAGAGATTTGTCTTATTTCCTGTTTGTTTCACAATTAAAATATTTTTGTATCCTCATAGTGGTAGGCATGTTCTTGTAAATCAAATGATACAACCCCCCCCAACCCCCCTAATTTCAGCACAGGTTGTAGGAAAGGTTGTAGAAGGGGGGTCGATACTTTTGCAAGGCACTGTATGTCCCCAAATGTTTTATCAATTCTATGAATGTTGTTATGATCATGTGTTAAATGGTAAGCGCAATGCTTATGTCATGACAATACAGGAAAAACTGGCGCATGTAGCATATTCGCACGTGAGCAAATCTAATCAAATTGCATGACTTTGACAGTTTGCAACAATTTTACTAATATACAGTCCCTGACAAGTCTTGTCGCTTATCCATTTTGTAGAAACAAAAGCTTATAACCTGACTTTAAGTTAATCGATTGGTTTTAGAAATGTCTCATATGAAAGGTAAAACCTTCCCAAATAATGCGCAATATACAAAAAGAAATTTGCTTCACTGAAGAAAGATCGATCATTTAATGAACACAGAAAGGTCAGATTTTGGCAAGACAAAAGTCTTGTCGCCTTGTCATATGATGCACCCAATCCTAGATTACAGCTTCACTTGTGACCAGTTCTTGATCAATCAATTAGTGGGTGTGTATAAAAAGAACCCCAGCACACCAGACCTTCACATCAACTGCAACTTGACCTCTGACAACATGCCTAATATCCACCCTGAAACCAAAGTGTTAATTATCAAGAGGCTGAAGACCAGATACACTGCTGAGGTGGCTGACACCTTCAGTGTGTCTCAGCGTCAAGTACAAAGAATAAGAAAAAGATCTGAAAAGACTGGAGATGTTTTTGACAAGCCCAGGTCCGGCAGACCCCGCAAGACAACTGCCCGGGAGGACCGTTTGTTGATTCGAAAATCCAAGGCCAGCCCCTTTTCCACTGCCGCAGAGCTCCACCAGGCCTGGTCACCTCAATCAGAATCAGAAACCGTTTATTGCCATTGTCAGTGAAGTTCACAAACGTAGGAACTTGCTTCGGCGTAGGTGCAACATAAAGCAATGGATAAAATATAAAAAATATATAAAAAATATATAAAAGGCAAGCATAAAATTAAGAATAAAATAGACTAAGATAGACTAACACTATATACAGAATGTAAAGTTGCCAGATAGTGCGATGTGCAAATAGATTGTTCTTAAATAATATTAAAGTGGCAGGTGTTACAGTGTTCATTGAATGAGTCCAATGGCAGAGGGAAAGAAACTGTTCTTGTGGTGGGAGGTTCTGGTCCGGATGGACCGTAGCCTTCTGCCCGAGGGTAGTGGCTCAAATAGTCCATGTCCAGGGTGAGAAGGGTCACTGTGATCCGACCTGCTCGTCCCCAAGTCCTGGAGACGTACAGGTCCTGGACGGATGGCTGCAGCCGATCACCTTCTTCAACAGAGCGCACAATGCGCCTTATCTCTGTTGTCCCCTTTGGCTCCCAGTACACACGGTGAGGAGGAGAGGATGGACTCGATGATGGACTGTGTAGAACTCACCATCATCATGCCCGGCAGCTTGCTTTCCTCAGCTACCGCATGAAGTACATCCTCTGCTGGGCCTTCTTGATTATGGAGCTGATGGTCGGCTTCCACTTGAGGTCCTGAGTGATAGTGGTGCCAAGGAAGCGGAAAGAGTCCACGGTTGTGATGGGAGAGTTCATCAGGCAAGGGGGCAGGAGAGTGAGACTTTGCTGAAGTTCACAATCATCTCCACTGTCTTCTGGGTGTTGAGCTCCAGGTTGTTGTCGCTGCACCAGGACACCAGCCGGTCCACCTCCCTCCTGTGGACAGACTCATCGCCGTCCGAGATGTGTCCGATGAGGGTGGTGTCGTCTGCAAACTTGATCAGTTTTACAGAGTCTTGGCCAGAGTTGCAGTAGTTGGTATACAGGGAGAAGAGCAGATTAGAAAGTACACAGCCCTGTGATTCTGTGTTTATAGTTCCAGAGTCCCTGCAGACATTCTTCCCAGCCGCACCACTGCCTCCGTCCGTCAGAAGTCAGTGATCCACCGCAGATGGAGTCATGCACGCTGGAGCTGAGCCGTTGTCCCTGAAGCAGAGCAGAAGGAATGAATGCAGAGCCTGAACCACAAACAGGATCGGCGTAGTTCCCGGAGTCCAGAATCTTCAGATGACAGTGGAGCCAGGTGATGCATCGTCTTACAGATCTGTGGCTCTGTAGCGAACTCCAGTGGTCCAGGCGGAGGAGGTGAAGGACTTGAGATGGGGCAGGACCAGGCGCTCGAAAGACTTCATGACGACAGGCGTCAGCGCCACAGGCCTGAAGTCATTAAGTCCAGTGATCCGGGGCTTCTTGTGGACAGGGACGATGATGGACGACTTAAAGCAGGGTGGGACATGGCATGACTCCAGGGAGGTGTTAAAAATGTCTGTGAAAACAGGAGTCAGCTCGCCCGCACAGTGTCTCAGGGTGGCGAGAGATCCTTTTGTCTGTCGGCGCGGAGGAGATGGAATCCCTCCAAATGCAGCGCGCAGTCCGGGATCGACTCGCTGAGCCATGTCTCCGTGAAACACAAAACAGAAGACGAAGAAAAGTCTTTGTTCCTCTTCATCAGCAGCGCCAGTTCGTCAATCTTGTTGCTGAGTGAGCGTACGTTGGAGAGGAAAATCCCAGGTAAGGGCGTACGTGCGCCGCGTTTCCGAAGGCGCACGAGAGCCCCTGCGCGCTTTCCTCTTCTGCGGCGTCTCACTCTTTTGGCCACAACTAGCGCCAAATCTGCAGCAGACACAAAAAAAACTGGAAATAGGTCCGTGGGGGTAGAAGTTCTGATGTTTAAGAGCTCTTCATGGGTGTAAGAGCATGCAGACACACGATTAACACACAAAAACAAACAACATAAAGCGCACCAAAACGCCAGGGCATCCGTCAGCGGCGCCATCTTGGATCATCTTGGATCAAGTCCCTGTGTCAACTAGAACAGTTTGTAGAATTCTGTCTTGAAATGGCCTCCATGGTCGAATCAGTGCACAGAAACCAGTACTAAACAAAAGGCAATTAAAAATGGTGTGGCATCTGCCAAGGCCCACAGCCTGCTAAAAGGATGGACACTGGAAAATTGGCAGAAGGTGGATTTTTCAGATGAATCCTCGGTTGAATTACATCACAGCTGCCGCAAATATTTCAGGAGACCTACTGGAGCCCGCATGGATCCAAGATTCACCCAGAAAACAGTTAAGTTTGGTGGTGGAAAAATCATGGTCTGGGGTGACATCCAGTATGGCGATGTGCGAGACATTTGCAGGGTGGAAGGCAATATCAATAGCCTAAAATATCAAGAAGTATTAGCTACCTCTTACATTCCCAACCATGAAAGGGGTCAAATTTTGCAGCAGGATGGTGCTCCATCGCATACTTCTATCTCTACATCAAAGTTCCTCAAGGCGAAGAAGATCAAGGTGCTCCAGGACTGGCCAGCCCAGTCACCAGACATTAACATCATTGAGCATGTTTGGGGTAGAATGAAAGAGGAAGCATGGAAGGCAAAACCTAAGAATCTTGATGAACTCTGGGAGGCATGTAAGACTGCTTTCTTTGCTATTCCTGATGACTTCATCAACAAATTGTATGAATAATTGTCGAACCGCATGGATGCAGTCCTTCAAGCTCATGGAAGTCATACAAGATATTAAATATGGATCTCACAGCACCACTACTTAATTCACTGACATTATGCAACATATTTTTGTATTTGAAGGACATTATTTGTTCAATTTTCGGTAGGCGACAAGACTTTTGTCTTGTCAAAATCTGACCTTTCTGTGTTCATTAAATGATCAATCTTTCTTCAGTGAAGCATATTTCTTTTTGTATATTGAGCATAATTTGGGAGGGTTTTAGCTTTCATATGAGACATTTCTAAAACCAACGATTAATTTAAAGTCAGGTTATAAGCTTTTGTTTCTACAAAATGGATAAGCAACAAGACTTTTGTCAGGGACTGTAATGGATATCATAAGGTAGATCTAATAAAACGAGTTGAAGGCATGAGCAGGGGCATGTTCATTTTGGATCATTGGAGGAGGAAAAAATACCTATTCTATTTTCATTTTGTTGCTGTTTCATGGATATTACAAGTGTTAAAGTGTTTAAGAAGTCACTCAATTTAATAAACAACATGTTTAGGATCAGTAAATACTTGTCATTTGTTCTTGTTTACCCTAAACCTCTAGTTGGGTTGTGGGCACTGTTTAGATGTTTCCCCTCACGCTGTTCTATACGGCATTAAATTGCATCTACACTGTTGAATACGGCATGGTGTGCCTAAGACTTTGCTCATGGGTAGTGCACGTTTTAGTGTATGTGACTGTGCCAGTTATGTGATACTTTTCCAGGCACTGAGTGAACTTGATTAACTATAAAAGTTGTGTTTATTTATTTACAAGTGTGTCAGTGAGGGAAAACATTATTTGATACCCTGCTGATTTTGTATGTTTGCCCACTTACAAAGAAATCATCAATAATTTTATTGGTAGGTTTATTTGAATAGTGACAGACAAAATAACATCTAAATCCACTTATGTCAAAATTATATTTTGATTTGCATTTTAATCAATTAAACTAGAGATGCATGTCATTGCATTATTTTAACTTAAATTGTACTTACGTCTGTATTTTATATAAAAATGCATTCTGTTTATTTATAAAGATTCCATAGATTTAAAAGCATGCATATGTTGCTGCTCATTTAAAACTCAAAATACAAAGGGTGAAGAATAGAATACAATATTTGACTTCTCATTTCCCCTGCAAGAGAGCATCATGATCGGCCTCATCATAAAAAAGTGGAATCAAAACGGATAAATTGGGAAATCAGTTCTAAAAAGGGTCCTAACCTCTATGATTTAAACGTCCATCCATCCATTGTCTTCCGCTTATGCGGGGCCGGGTTGCGGGGGCAGCAGTCTGAGCAGGGAGGCCCAGACTTCCTTCTCCACGCACACCTCCTCCAGCTCCTCCAGGGGGATCCCGAGGCGTTCCCAGGCCAGCCGAGAGACATAGTCCCTCCAGCGTGTCCTGGGTCTTCCCCGGGGCCGCCTCCCGGTAGGACATGCCCGGAACACCTCCCGAGGGAGTCGTCCAGGAGGCATCCGAAACAGATGCCCATGATGATTTAAACGTGCCCTGAGAATTTCCCTTCTTGTGATATTTTTTGGTATTTAGCCTACTCAGTGCACCGACCGGGGACTCCATTGTTCTGCTGGGGGACTTCAACGCCCATGTGGGTAACGACAGTGACACCTGGAGAGGTGTGATTGGGAGGAACGGTCCCCCCGATCTGAACCCGAGCGGTGTTTTGTTGTTGGACTTCTGTGCTAGTTACAGTTTGTCCATAACAAACACCATGTTCGAGCACAAGGGTGTCCATCAGTGCACGT
>BROE01000023.1:127014-250267 GCA_036571765.1 Plecoglossus altivelis
CGAATTCGGGGAGGCTATGGAGAAGGACTACTGGTCGGCGTCTAGGAAATTCTGGCAAACCTTTCGCCGACTCAGGGGGGAGAACGCCGGTTCTTCACCAACCCCGTGTACGGTGCGGGCGGGAAGCTGCTGACCTCAACTGGGGACGTTGTTGACCGGTGGAAGGAGTACTTTGAAGATCTCCTCAATCCTGCCGTCATGGCTTCCGAGGAGGAAGCAGAGGCTGAGGACCTGGAGGTGGATTCGTCGATCACCCTGGCAGAGATCACCGAGGTGGTCGGTGGGTTACTCGGTGGCAAAGCCCCAAGGGTAAAGAGATCCATCCTGAGTATCTAAAGTCTCTGGATGTTGTGGGGCTGTCGTGGCTGACACGTTCAGTGTGTGGCAGCTTGGGACAGTACCTCTGGACTGGCAGACCGGGTGGTGGTACCCCTTTATAAGAATGGGGACCGGAGGGGGTGTTCCAACTACAGGGGGGATCACACTCCTCAGCCTCACTGGTAAGGTGTATGCCAGGGTACTGGAGAGGAGAATCCGTCAGATAGTCGAACCTCGGATTCAAGAAGAGCAGTGTGCTCTCATCCCCCGGTTTTCTCTCCGCTCATCCCGGCCGCGGAACACTGGACCAGTTCTACGCATTTCATCGGGTGCTTGAGGGTTCCTGGGAGTTTGCCCAACCAATTCACATGTGCTTTGTGGACATGGAGAAGGCGTTCGACCGTGTCCCTTGTGGTGTCCTGTGGGGGTTTGTCGGGAGTACGGTGTCCGGGGCCTTTTGCTCAGGGCCGTCCATCTTTTTCATCCGATCCCTGTATGACCGGAGCAGGGGCTGTGTTCGCATTGCCAGTAATAAGTCGGACTTGTTCCCAGTGCACGTTGGACTCCGCCAGGGCTGACCTTTGTCACCGGTTCTGTTCAATGTCTTCATGGACAGAATTTCTAGGCCAGGGGCCGAAGGGGGTCTGGTTCGGGGGGCACAAGATTTCTCTCTGCTATTCGCAGTTGATGTTGTCCTGATGGCTCCCTCGGACCGGGACCTACAGCATGCACTAAGAGCGGTTTGCAGCCGAGTGTGAAGCTGCGGGGATGGGAATCAGCACCTCGAAATCTGAGGCCATGGTTCTCGGCCGGAAGAAGGTGGCTTGCTCCCTCCGGGTGGTTGGGGAGCCCTTGCTTCAAGTGGAGGAGTTCAAGTTATCTCGCGGGGTCTTGTTTACGAGTTTGAGGTAGAATCGTGAACGTGCGTGTTTTTGACAGGGCGTGACCGATTATGGTTGCGTCGGCGCAGTGACTGCGGTTCTCGTAATTTATATACTAATTTACCTGGTCCCTGTCGTGGGTGGAAAGAGTGAGCTGGCCGGAGCAAGCTCCTGCATTACCGGGTCTATCTACGTTCACTATCCACCTATGGTACAGATTGCAGGTTCGACGAAAGACGAGATCGGGTTCAGCCGTCGATAAGAGCTGGTTTCGAAATTAGTTTTCTCTGCAGGGTGGCCGGGCGCTTCCTTTGAGATAAGGTGAGGAGCTCGTTCACACGGGAGGAGCTCGGATTAGAGCTGCTGCTCCTCCACGTAGGAGCCAGCTGAGGTGGCTTTGGCATCTGTTTCGGATGCCTCCTGGACGCCTCCCTCGGGAGGTGTTCCGGGCATGTCCTACCGGGAGGCGGCCCCGGGGAAGACCCAGGACACGCTGGAGGGACTATGTCTCTCGGCTGGCCTGGGAACGCCTCGGGATCCCCCCGGAGGAGCTGGAGGTGGTGTGCGTGGAGAAGGAAGTCTGGGCCTCCCTGCTCAGACTGCTGCCCCCGCGACCCGGCCCCGGATAAGCGGAAGAAAATGGATGGATGGATAGCCTACTCATACTACTCAAAGGAACTTGAAACTTTTTGTAACAACATTGTCACTGGCACAATGTCATGGAATCACAGTTCAAACCATAATACCATCCACTAAATGAAAACATGCCTCCAGAAACTAAAATAATCTTGACAATTATTCAGGGGAAAATTGCTCATTCTAAAAAAGTTCACTTGTTGCGATCATTGTCAGTGACAATACAAAATGCGACCATTTGGTCTCAGTTTAGAGCCCTGTGTGAAGAAGCTGACCTCAGTAAATTGTGCAATGAGCTAGCTAACTGTTAAAGCTAGTTACAACGCTATATATACTATAAATACATATATATATATATTAGAAAAAAGAAACTTTGTCCTTCCTCTGCAGGTGGTCTCATCCTTCGAGCTTGGGTCCTCTACCAGAGGCCTGAGGGAGCTTGAGGGTTCCGCACAGTATCTTTGCTGTTCCTAGTACTGCACTTTTATGGACTTCTACTTCTCTGAGCCCTTGGTTTCTGTAGTTTCTCATGTTCCTTTTTCCTGATGTTGCCATAACTTGGTATTGCCACGTCAACCGCAATGGCTTTCCTCTGCTGTTTGTCCACAACGATGTCTTGTTGGTTCACCATCACCATTCTGTCAGTCTCTACCACCTTTGGAGGTGTTTCCCACTTGACTTTGGGGCTTTCAGTCCATACTCTGTGCAGATGTTCCTGTACACTATGCCAGGCACTTGGTTATGGCGCTCCATGTATGCTTTCCCTGCCAGCATCTTATACCCTGCAGTTATGTGCTAGATTGTCTCCGGGGGCCACTCTGCACAGCCTACACCTTGGGTCCTGTCTGGTGTGGTAGATCTGTGCCTCTAATGCTCTGGTGCTCAGGGCCTGCTCCTGTGCAGCCATGATGAGTGCTTTTGTGCTGTCCTTCAGTCTGGCCCACTCTAGCCATTGGTAGGATTTCTTGATATCAGCCACTTTAGTTATGTTCTGGTGGTACATCCCATGTAGGGGTTTGTGCTCCCATGATGGCCCCTCCTCCAGCACCCCTTCCTCTGTACCCCATTGCCTGAGACATTCACTGAGCACATAATCTGTTGGGGCCTTATCTTTGATGTACTTGCAAATCTTGGATGTTACATTCTGGATAGTGTCTCACACACATACTAGTCCAAGGCCACCTTCCTTACGGCTAGTGTACAGTCTCAGGATGCTGGATTTGGGATGGAACCCTCCATGCATGGTGAGGAGCTCGCCTATCTTGGTCTGTATCTCTTCCTTTGGCCACCCTATTATTCCCGCAAGGTATCTGATCACTGGCAGGACGTAGCTGTTTATCGCCTGGGCCATGTTCTTGCCATAGAGCTGACTTTTTAGGACTTGCCTTTCTCATTGGAGGTATTCGGGAGTTGCCGTTTTCCTCTTCAAGGTTGCCATTTGCTTGTGGTATTCCAAGGTACTTGTAACCATCGTCAATGTCTGCAATTGTTCCTTCTGGGAGTGAGACCCCTTCTGTGTGGACTACGTTGAGAGATATTACCTATGTTTTACCTTAATAAGACTGGTTCAGCAGCAAACACTACTCAATGGATCAACACTTTCACAATAAGTGCAGGCCCTTACAGCTCTGTGGAGCAAGGACTAGAATGTGGTGTATTTTGCTTGACAGTGGAACCATCTTAAGGAGCTGAATGCATTTCTTGAAGAGACAAAAAGATAATTCAGTTACCTTTATCATTGTAGTTCCAAGTGTCCTGGACTTGAATACACACCGTTCCTTAAGACCCGAATTCAGTGCCAGCCATTAGTCAAAGCTCTTTCAGTGTCCAACATTATCTGGAATGTTTACATAGGTGAACATGACCAAAGAGAGAAGTGAGGAACCTTTGGACCACGATGTGTACTTTTTTTGCAACCATACTGGATCTAGAGTTTGAACTAAGATGGATGGATCTGGATGTTGCCAATGGGGGAAATGCTACTCTTGAGAAGTTTAAAGATTAACTGAACAAGACGTTAGTATTTTAAAGATGTAGATGACATTTTCAAAACTAAGATTTTTTTTTAAAGTTGTATATTTTTAAAGGGTAGGCATCAAGTACTCTTAAAGATTCATTAATGGGTCATTTATTTACTTGTTTACTTTCTCTTTGCAACTCTATTAGGTGTCTTGTATATTGCTTTTCAAACGTTTTTAAGGTGGAGATTGCCTTTCCTCTTTCAAAGCTGGCTCATTCATTTCAAAATAAACGTAAATCTACAGCTTTTCAGCATTTTCTATTTTGGATGTTTTTTATTTCGTTTTCAAGTTTTAGCTATGTGGTTAGTAAATTGCACACACTTGTTGGTTCAAAATGGCAACAACAAGTGTGATAAATTGTTTAAGACAGAGAAATGTGAAGACTTACAAAACATATTTTGTTATGTGAAACATGGAAAAGTTTTGAATAAAAATCTTTTTTTTTAAATCAGCTGCTCAGAATTCTGTATATTTGTTGGCTCATATAAAATGGAAAACCACATTTGTAATGACTTTTGACTATTTCATCAAAACATTTTTCATGGTACACAAATGTATACACACACATACATTATACAGTGGCATGGAGAAGTATGTGAACTTTTTGGAATGTCAAGGTTTTCTAAATAGCGGAGAAAGAAACATCATGATTTGGGCCTGATTTTGGCCTTAGGGCCAGGCTAGCTTGCAATCAATGAGGGGAAGATGAATTCCCAATCATATCAGACAATTCTTCAGAAAAGTGTGAGGATGTCTGTATGTTGGCTGAAACTGTGTAGAAGGTAAGAACAGTTGAATTAACCACATAGCTAGGTCTGAACTACATCTGTCTGCTTGTATCACTTAGGTGGTGGCCAATTCTTCACACTGCACAAGAAGAGTGAAGTGTCTCTATCTGAGAAATACATTCCACCAGCAAGGGCACGGGAGACTGCAGTGCCACAGCACCAGTATCAAAGTACCTTCGCCGAGCGCAGCTGCAGTTTCAATGCTGAGAGCCGAGCTGGCATTCTCCTACAGAAGGCGGTAGACAATGTTGCAATCCGCATGAGTGCTGATGCCCGTATTCTGGCCACAGCCTTTTCTGGAGACACCAGTTCACATTTCAGTACAGCCACAGCCCCTTTTAAAGACTTTGAGGAAGAATCTGAGAAAGGGCCAGGTATAATCCCAGGGAAACTCCAAGACAAACTTCCAACAATGGACACTACTATTTTAGATGGTAAGAAAATACAAAAACCAGAGAGGAATGAAGAAGGCCAGGGTAAGAAGCGACTGCAGGAGGATGAGGATGAAGACACAGTGGTTGGAGGTGGCATCCTAGAGAGGGAGGATGTAGAGGTGGGTGCGGATCCCCTTTCACGCTTGATGTCAAAGAGTGATGAGTCTGCCTCTGTGACCAGCCATGAGCATCCACATTCTCCTCCTGTAGTTTCCCGCAACCTGGCAGAAGAGATTGAAATGTATATGAGCCTGCAGAGCCCTCTAGGCATTATGTCATCCAGCATGGAGCTTCAGCAAATCCAGGATGACTCCACCAACACTCCCCCAGCCAAGCAACCCCTTGAGCGCAGATCCAGTCTTCCTGTTGCTCCCATGAAATCACCTTCAGACTTGTCTTGTAATACAGTGCAATGCAGCCCATTGGCCGTCACACGTTCCAAAACTTTTGCTGTTAAAACGAAGAGCTCTGCAACCAGCCCTAGTCAGAGATCCTCATCTCTGACGGCTCTAGTGAAGTCATCCCAAAGCGGCTCTTTAGGCTCAGTCATCAACTCTTTCTCTGGAATGAAGATGGATGCACTGCTTTCTGGGCCCAAGATGGATGTGCTGAAGTTGGGTATGAAACAGGCAGCCAGTGTGGCTAGTAAAGTGTGGGGAGCAGTAGCCTCTGCCTACTCCTACTCTGATGATGAGGTGAGTGCAGAAAATGTTATTAATGTATAACTTCAGAATATTTAAACTCATGTTTAAATTGTGTCCATACATCCAGAATTTAACTATAATACACTGTCATTAAGGTGGACAGACCCAAAGATCCCTATTCGCTTTGCTGCCGTTTTCCTTTCCTCTTTGTATGTAATCCAATGTCAAATCAGATTTCAGATTTGTTGTTTAAAAAAACATTCCACTGCTTTAAGGTATTGAGATTGATGCCCCCCAAATGTTTTTTTTTTGTGTGGAATTCTATGCTAAGGCTACTATTCTATATCATAACGTCCTACCTTTAGCATAGTTTCTACTTCGGTTTTCTACTAATAACTAACAAGATATGTCAGTCAAGTATAATGTTGTCATCAAGTTGCTGTATTGATTTTATCTGTACAAGGGTTGATGTTAGTACCTAGTTATCTAGTTAGAAGGTGTCTACACCAGCTATCAACCCAAATGGTAACGCCTACTAACTGTAATTGATACATTTTGTATTGTAACTGTTTACTTACATAAACTATTTTAGATTATTTACCTTAGGAAATCAATGATTAATTACTCATTACCAAGATGCTGTCTCGCACCACTTAAGAGCTGAGCTGAGGTCAATTCACCAATGACAGGCTAAAACTCAAAAATGTATGCCTTTCTATTTTTTTCCCCACTGATATCTGGTCGCTCAACCTAGCTCTTCAGGAATTCGCTATGTTGTGCCAACATGCTGAAAAAAGTTACAGGGGAAAAAACAACTTTTTCACAATAGAACATGCAGATTGATATTCCTTTGGGATTTTCATCAACATGATTTCAACTATTTTTCTATGAAAGTATGTGTTTTAAGACATACCTTATTTTTAAGAAAACAACCGTAACTTTCTAAGATATGTCTCCAGGTTGTGACAACCTTCTATGAAAGGTAGCCAAAGCAACAAAAACTATAAACAGTATTTTTATACATTTCAATGTGTATTGCAACCAACATTTCATAGCTTTAAGGGGTATGTGTCTGCATAGTGCTATATTTTCATTTGGTGCTCTTAGCTACATTTAGGCCAGAAATGAACTATTCTTAACTATTCAAGTCTTCTGTTGTCCACCCTACTGGCATACATAAACTGTTACACTGTCATATTTATGATAAATATATGTATGGCTTATGTAAGTAAGTAGGACAAACAAACATCCCCTTTTTCCAAAAAGCTGGTATGCTGTGTAAAATGTTTCAAAAAACAATTAGCAGGTCTCATAAATATTGTTATTCACAATAGAACGTACAAAATATAACAAATGTTTAAACTATTAAATATCCCATTTTAAGAAATTGATGGCAAAAACATGTCTCTAAAAAGTTTGGACAAGAGTTTCCAGGGTTTCAATCATCTCACCCCAGTTCCAACACTTTTTAATAAAGTTTCTATGTCCTCCCAAATGTCTTATTACCCCCCACTAAAGTGAGCTGCAACCAGGCCTGGGACTAATTGAACATGACTGGATGGGTGGGGGCTGTTTAGATCATTGGATTCACAATGGTGTAACAGATCGTTCTTGAAGGTATAACATTTATAATAATATGAGACATTGAACTACAGGGCTCTGAGACTGAATTCTGCCATCCACACTTGTCTCCACCATCTTTCCACACAACTTCCTCCATCACTATAAAAATTCCCCTTTTCTAAATCCTGACAAAGATTTGACAGCCCACTCAGTAAAATAGTATTTCTGAAACATCATGAGCTTTAAATGAGTACATTTGCATTTTCAACCTCTAGCTGCAATGAATGTCCATATTTGGTTCCAAGAATGCATAAATGTAACAATCAGCTACACTTATTCTTGAGCTGTAAGTTGACCTATCAGAATGGAAAGCTTGGAAAGGTTAACTGGATTGGGCGATCATTACAAGTCAGGATGGGATATTGCACTTTTCAATCTTAGAAGTTTAAAAGATTCATCTATTTAGTGCCCAAATGTAAAGGGAGTAAATTATAGGCTATTCTAAGTGATCGATCAGGCTATTTGTTGTAGATATGACACCTACTTGATTGATCAATTTAAATTCAATTCAGAACTGTTTGAAATGACAGCATTATCCAGGCAAATCTTGAGGGGTCGTATCATAACAAGTATGTCTTTAAGAGCATAGGGAAAATATGGCTGAACTTATAGTTTCCTGTGTTAGCTGGCTTCTGCATAACATTAAGATGAAAAAACATAAACAATAGTGATTTTGCTGATCTCCTGTTTGTTATTAATCATTTGCAGATTTTTTCAGGACAAATCAGTTCAAACTGGAATCTGATATTGGCCACTTATGTGCACAGTGTCCAGTTATTAAGATGTCAGAGAAACATACAAATACTGATTGTTTCAACTATAGATACTGTACAGTGTCAATGATGAAATTGGTGGCACACATATATATTCTTTGAATTATAGATAAGGCACAGTGTCCTTGATGATGTCAGTGACAGCATAGATTTTCACAGATTTGTGGGATCATACATAGATAGTGACGTGCCCATGATGCACAATGAAAATGTGAACAGCCCACCAAAAAATCTGACCTGATAAATAACATACTGGTTTATGAGATTAGAAAAACATTGCATTTGGTTTTTATTTACATTTTACACAGCATCATAACTTTTGGGGGAATGTGATTGCATGTGTTTCTCTTATGCACACATGTATGCACAATGTTTTTGCGCAATTAATTGCTCTATATATCAATTTCCTTTCCAAGGATGAGTCATCCCTGGGTGGTGGAAGCTTCCCAGCCAGACTGGATGAACAACTTCTGTCAGGGGATGATGGGGACAACCCCGTCCAAAGTGTCCCCATTCCAAATGTGGTGTCAAATGGTCTGACGCAGAGCAACACCAGCCTTGGCAGCAGCAGTGGAAGCAGTGACACAGGAAGAGGGACGCACCAATCATGTAATCAGATTAACCACAACACTTACTAACCACAGCTAAGTCTAACACACAAACATACAGTTTGTTTTGATTGCTTTGGTCAAAACTGAAGTCACATTGTTAAAACTCTTAACACAGTCAGCAAAATAGAGGTATGTGTGTCTAACTGTTAATGATTTTTCATTGCTTTCACACAATATGCATTTATTGACCACGTTCTCCAAAATCCATGAACTCTTTTCCCATTCATACTCCATCACCTGCAAAACACTATGTATTTACACAAAATGTATATATGTAACTAGTATAAAATCATTCTACAACCCCTTTAAACTGCAAAGATAGTCATAATCTTTGTAATTATGTGTTGTGATCAATCAAGCTTCTTTTGAGACGTGTTATGTTTTTTAGCAGTTTAAGTGAGTTTTCAAGGATAGATTAACTGTTTAGCATCCTGCATGTTGCTAATACAGACCAAGATTTTTGAAGACAGCTTTGACCGTGCATGTAAGCAATCGGAAAATTTTAAATAAAAGTGTGAGAATGTGACTGGAGCAGGTATTATGATCCTCAAATAGTGCAAGGCTATTTGAAAGTTTGTTTTTTACAGATTATGAAAGTGCAGATTGTAAACTTTAAAATATATGCCTAAAATGTCAAACTATAACAAAAACATCTGAAGATTATCTGAATGTTGGTACATCATTAATGAACTAGCAGAGATTCTACAAGTACATTTTTATGACAGATTAAAATTATTTAGTGATCTTGAAAACATTGTTTATTATATGGTGTAACTTCCTCAGCTTTTGACAACATAACAACTGACCAGCACCTGTCACATATACTGATTTGTGAAGGCACCATTAAACATGCTGATTGTGGACACAGAAGATCATATAAGATACCTGTGTATGTTCATGACTATGATATGATTGTGCATCTGCATATTTCTTTTTTCCTAGATCAAACACCAGGAAGATCACACAGAGGTCCTGACTGTCAAAAGTTAGAGCAAGGGTTGTTATTCCATGCCTCTGCCTCCAGCATCTACCAAAATTGTGCATTGGAGGTGAGGGATTTTTGAGTTGTATTGTGTGTCTACAAGAATAGCCACGCTGGTCCTTCAAATCCATTGTGCTGACATCATGGAGGAATGTTTGTGACAGTTTCCAATTGTTTAAACACACTCTGGGTAGGTAAAAATATCTATCTAAAGAAATAATCAGTACAAATACTACTATTAATGGCACACACAAACAAACATACAACAGTTTTGGTTGAATTTAGAGTGGCCAAATGCACTTATTTTAGCCGTAGTGAATATGTCCAAAATAATATTATACAGGTTGAGTGTGTTACTGTGTTTTATGTGCACAATTAGCGTAAAGTTTGGACTGCAGTTTCAAGCATAGACTAGATGGTGGGATACACAAACGCGGTAGTGCATATAAAACGAAAGTTGCACTTGATCAATCAAGTATATAGCTACTACAAATAGCCTGAAAGATCATTTAAAATAACTCACAACCTGTCCCCTTTTGCGGGGACACGGGAGACTTGTGACTTCAAGTCTAAGTAGGATTTAATAAGAAGCAGTTGAAAAAGATTACAGAGCTCTGGGTCCGACTAAGCTTTCCCTAACTGACAACAAATGCAGGTTGGCTCACGAAGTCCAACTGACTGTCCATCCCTGACCCAGCATATTTCTAACACACTTACATATGCATAAGCAGGTGTGGTTGTAAGTTTCCCTCCAGACGATCATCTCCAGTGTGCCCCATGGGCATGGTATCAGGTTTCAGCTGTTGGTTCTCTATAATCACCCCCTGAGGTTTCAGAGATTAGAGATTTCCTATTAGACAAGATAGAAGAAGAACCACCAGGTACCATTCATCCTATCGATCCTCCTCCAGCTATCTCGCATGGGACCGATGATAAACACATTCTCATGACCTTTCCTCTTTCTCATCTGACTCCTACTCTGTGCTCTATTATGGTGCACACATAGTCTTACACACAGTTGGTTGTAAAAGATATGTGAATGCAAAGCTAAATGTAATATATAAAAACATACTACAACAATAGTAAATGTATCACAAAAAATAATGTTTTTTCCCACATACGCAAACTGCATTTATCAGTTATCTTAATCCGCTTTACAAAACAAATTTACATTTGACAAATATTGTTGTACTGTTACTAAGAACGCCTCCTTGAACCACTACCTTAACGTTGTGGAGGGGTTTGAGTGCACAGATGAATCTAGGAGCTATGTTGTCGGGGCAATATGCCCCTGGTAGCATCTCCCAAGGCAAACAGGTCCTAGGTGACTAGCCAGACTAAGTGCGTTTCACAGACCCCCTATGAAGATGAGAACAACGAGGTCCACTACGTTGCCCGGAGCCAGGCCCAGGCCTCTGGGTCTTGTTCAAGTGAGGGAAGGACGGAGCGTGAGATTGATAGGCAGATTGGTGCAGCGGCGGTTTCTGTATCGCACCTTTGTCCGAGGAGCCAGCTGAGATGGCTCGGGCATCTGTTTTGGATGCCTCATGGACGCGTCCCTCGGGAGGTTTTCCGGGAATATCCCACCAGGATCCCCCAGAAGAGTTGGAGAAGGTGTGTGTGGAGAAGGAAGTCTGGGCCTCCCTGCTCAGACTGCTGCCCCCGCAACCCGGCCCCAGAAAAAGCGGAAGAAAATGGATGGATGTTATTAAAAATTGAGCTGATCAGTCAGCATACATGTGAAGCTGACGCAATTCATAGAAATCACTTTTACACATAATTATAGACTATATAGGCCTATAAAACTTGAAAGTCAGGTTGGTTGGATTTAAATTACTGGGGTTTGTCCTCCTTTGCCGTCCCACGTGCTTCCGCTCCATTTTGATTTCCCTTCTGTAGTAGGTTCTGGAACCGATATACACACTTAGGTTTTCTCAACTCAGATGTCTGTAGGCCTAATCAGCAAACAGAGAGAGTGGCTAAGAATGACAACATTGATATAGTGTGCTAGTTTGAGTTGTAGTTCTGTCATGCGGAAAAGGATGCAAGCAAAGCCATTCAGGACGTTTCAATGCTACCAAATATCCATAACTAAAAACCGGAGCAAGAACATGTATATATTTAACATTCCAAGTAGTCGTTCTATGATAGAGATTAAAAACTGGACCATTACAAACCAGACAAGTAACTGATTAAATTGCTACAGCCCTCCAGTCTTTCGGAATACATCCATGCCACAATTGCTTATAATTTAGCTTGGACGGAATGTTTTTTGTAGGAACCATGGAGTTTTAGAAGGTTTGGGGTCTCTGTCTCTCTTGTCAGTTGAATGGTACCCTGCCTCTGTCATGTCCTTGTTCTTCCACATCTGAAGAATATCTTTATCGTGCAGTAGCCTGGTAGTCACTAAACTGTATGGGTGGCAGATCCGAAATGCCTAAAGCGTTTTTTTGTGAATGATTAGACCCAGCCTCGACAGTTACATTACAGTTACAGATACATTATCATTAACTTTGGTGTCAAATATAGATTTACAGTTTACAATTGTTCAATTAATTCTTAAATTCAACATCTTCAAACACTCCTCTGCTCATTCCAACTAGTTTTTAACAGCCTGAGTAGCTACATTCCGGCTCATGACCTACGTCATGATCAAACGTAAGCAATTGGTTATGGCAGATCCAGAGTGGCTCTGGGCAGATCCAATAGTTTTAAACTTCAACAGAGTACCCGCCCTAAAGGAAGTAAGGTGTGTCAATGGATAGGTCCTAGACTCTCTATAAATGAAATGTACAAGACTCTGGTATGGACCAGGCTTATGAAACACACCTACCAAGTAAGATGAAGGGTCCTCAAATTGAATAGAGTTCAAAGACACACATATTGTTCTTTTCACTTTTTTTCTCTGTTCTTCCCCATATGACCCCTGCTCAGTGCTTTTAGTGTTAAACAAATGGTGGATCTACACTAATATGTGTTGGTCTGGCAGTGCCAGGCTAGTATTATTAAAGGCAAAGCAGTAAAGCAATGTAGGCACCCACTGTGTTTCTACCTTTTATCATTATTATGTGGGGCCAAGCAGCTACCGTAAGGCCAAATGTTCTGGTCAATGGTTGACATACAGTATGTTCCTTCAAAAATGAATTCCTATTTCTTTTGATATTTTCTATGTGAAATTATTATGCCAACTGAATTGATGTGGCTACCATATTAGATTTTATTGAAAGAAATAAAAAGGCCACACATTTTGTCAGTATTTTCCCAAATTGGAACAGATTTTCATCATGAATCCTGGTTGTATTTGCCTGCTCTAGGTACTGATATCAACCTGCTCTCAGTGTCGCTCCTGTGACGCTTTGGTGTATGATGAAGAGATCATGGCCGGCTGGACAGCTGATGATTCAAACCTCAACACCACATGCCCTTTCTGCTCCTCCCCTTTTCTGCCACTGCTCCATGCTGAGTTCCAAGACCTACGCACCTCGACTGGGTAACACATCCTTTCTATGTTTTTTAGTTTTTTAAAATCTACCTTTAGTTAAATTCACACACAAAAATATTTTCCTTTCGTAAAGAATTTAGTCATTGTGCTTTTCTTAAATACAATTTGTGTATATGGAATATAAAATATTGTAAGTAACTAGCAATTTTCATAGAGAATAATCTGTTAACTAGCTATTGGTGTCTGAGATATATCTATTTAAACCAAAGTGTAATCTAGATTCATAATAAGTACAGTGTATGACTTTTTAAAATTGAATCTCCTTTACCAGGTATTTGAAGCCCAGTACATCAGGGGATAGTATACAGAGCAACAACTACAACCACCCGACAATCACAGGTTCAACAGAAGTCAAGGTGGTTGCCCCTTCCGGCCTCCATAGCATTACAGATTTGTCTGGGAAGAAGCCAGAGGCTTCAGAAGATCTATCCCTAACTCATAAGAGGTATTCAGAAATGTTCCTGATGAAATATGTTATTTTAAAAACATGTTTTCAGCAGTTATCTTGCCCATTTCACACTGACCTAATAACACAGATAAAACAGTTGTGTAATTTCTGTGAATAGATTTTCCATTAATGTTTACCTGTGTAGGCAACAGGTTGATTTAAAACAGTGAGAGAGACATAAAATGGCAGTGGGGCACTTGCTCAGTAAGTACTGCAGCATTAATACTAAAATGTGTCTCATAAGAAAACATAAACATTTTGATTACTTTATAAAACACTGACTAGGTGTGGAATTTTTCAGTAGTTTTTCAAATATTGTGGGAGTTATTGGAAGTAACTTTCATACAATAATGGAACAAATATGTAATGTAATGTTGTCATAGTAAGTTACTAAGTAAATTGTAAGTAGCTGTTATGCTGTTAAGTAGCTGTAGACAATAAGCCTACTAGCACATATTTTAAGGCCAACAAGTACAAGGCTAAATTGCCAGAGTCAGTCCTTTTTGTAGGATATTGGTATACAAAGGGCCTATAGAAACATGACATTGCTCAGGTTGTCCGCATCAACCGCACTATACATAAAAGTACCTGTAGCAAAATAATGCAACATTGTGCATACTGTCTGTGGGACAATGGGACCTATCTTGCACTCGGCGCATTTGACTTTGTACAATGATGCATGTGTGATTCCAATTTTGCACCCGATGCACAGCAGACCTATCCATTCACAGACGCACGTTGCTAAATTAGGGAATGAACTTGCGCTCCAGGGGCAGTTCTTTGAGAAAAGGAGGCGTGTTTTGGCGCAAACATTCTTGGTGCTATTTTGCAGTTTCAGAAAACAATTCCACCACTGACCAGGAAAAAGGTGGTTAAAAGTCCGTGGTGCGTTGTTCAAATGGTATTTTAAGGGCGCATACTCGGCCATAATGTAGCTTGTGCACAGCGCGCATGCACTTTGCTTCTCTTCTTCATCTACATAGACGCAGCAGTTCCCATTTTTGCAAACATAATTACAAGTAAAACTATTACCAAATGAGGAAAATCTTTGTGGTGTCCATGAAGAGGTGAAAAAGGCTAGCGTAAATCTAGCATACACATTTACCCAATTTACAATTTTTGCGTTATGTTACACATGTTTTGCAGAATTTGGCTCATTTTCAAAACTGCATACACGCCAATCAGACTTTGCACTTGGATTTCACATGAACAACTCACATATATGCCCAAATGAAACACTGCATCAAAACTTAAGACTCCTTTCTAAAAATGAAATACTTGCCACAATGCCATACACACAAGCACCTACAGGAATAAAGAAAAATAGAATAAAAATCATCCAATTACGAACATGAAACAATTTTTTTAATAAATATGGATACATTTTACTCACGTATATGCCAGAATGAAACACATAAACCATACGCACAAGCACCTTTTGAATGACAGAAATAAAGAAAAATAGAATCACAAATAATCAAATTACGAACATAAAAATAAAATGAATACATTGCTTGTGGGGGAAAAAGATATACTTGTTTTGTGTGTGTACTGTGTAGAAACTAAGGTTAGGGTGAACTCCTTGCCCAGCCTCCCTCATGGACAGGCCATGATCACATGGCTTACCAGAGTAGCCCTGATGTCATCTGATACACGTCTCCACACTCGTCCTTGTGTATGGGTTTTTAGGTGTGCAAGTGCCTACAATTGCCAGATGAGTTTTGCATTTTAAACAGTGTTTTTCCAATGATATCAGGTGATTTCGTTTTTGAACAATGTGTCTAATGTAAGAAAACATATGTTTCGCTATAATTCATTACAGAATTGCAACAATGTGCAAAGTTGACAAGTTGTCTAAGCATTGGTTGCACTGTGTTTAATGTATGCTACAAAATGTTGTGGAAAAAAATCGAGGCTTTGGTCTAGGTATTTGGTTTTAGTGTTTAAGCGATGGGCAAAAACTGTTTTCAGGCTAACTGAATTTCTACTATCCCCATACAATGTAACTTCTCTGTCTTTCACAGCCCTAACTAGAACGTCAGCCTCTGACTGTGAACCGCTTCTGGCGTGCGTGCGCGCGCCTAGCAAATACGCCATTATAATAGCAATCCGCCATGGAACAAGCGCTCCCGCTCTTACATGAAATGTGAGCAGACATGCTGATTGGTTCATTGCATGTTACGCCCAAACCACACCTATGACTAATGAAGCTACATCGGACCAACCTTTTTTCGAGTATTTTGCAGGTATAATAGCAACAGCGCCTGAGTCCCGCTCGCAAAGTTACTTGCGCTTTGTACTTGCGTTTCAGATCATGTAAATAGGGCCCTATGAGTGCACAAATTTAATATGTTGCATTGGCAACATACGGCTCAAGATAATAGCAAAGTAACATAATTCCCTTTGCTGAGAATTTATATCTTTCCTAAAGATAGGACTACTCATCAGGGAATGCCAAGGGGTTTTGTCGTTCTCTAAATGTTCTGGGTCTTAGGAGCGCACCTTTTGCTATCTGCGCATTAAGCTCCACAGGATCTTCTAAGAACAATGACAGCGTTATCATCTAGGATGTATGGGAATGGGTGGTGCTTTTATACCGGTTGATGTCTGATCTCCAACTTAACCTGCTCCTGACCAGGTTAGGCGTTTAGCATGAGTTACCATGGTGATTGAACTTGGTATCAATTGATTCGCCATTGTATTTAACAAAGTTTTCTTGTGCATGGAGTACATGGTTGTACATCTGGAAATGTTCCGTATAAGATTGGCTGGCTGACTGGCTTTATATGTAGGCTATCTATATACATATCGGAATTTAGTTATAATCTGCGCTATCTACTGCCTAACACTCTTACTCGTTTATCGGTTCATTCGTTCATTCATTTGAAGGGTCTCAAAAGCAGGCTTTGGTCTGTCCTCTCCCCAAGGTGACATAACGTAATGCATTATGGGTTAAAGGGGAATCATTGCAAATTGCTGCAAAATAGTACCTTATTTTTCATATTATATTCCATTTTGTAACACCTAGCAACATCAAATACCATGTATTTGATACCATGTAGAATATTGTCATAAATAGACATACCATTACTAGAGGTGTTGTTATAACCTTTTTACTGGGGTACGTGCCCCAGTATGCCCCAGAAAAATCAAATTTCAACTATTGTTGAACTACTTACTTTATTAGTTAGTTTGTTCATCTATACTGATGTTTTCAGAAAAATAAACACAGTATCCCAATCAATGCTTGTAAAATCATAGTTTATCAGCAACAGTTTATCACCTAAAGATGTCCACAGAATTCTGTCAGCACACTCTTCTGAGCTTGCCAAATAGCTTATGCAAGCATGCACACAGAAGTCCAAGCCGAGTAGTTCATTGTGCGTAGCAAGCTTGAAAGAAAACAATTTGTATGAATTTTGACTGTGCTTGTATTACATTTTAGATTTGCACAGTGATATGCAAGTACTGTATGTGGTAGAATTTGGAAGTATCGAGAACGTGTATTTTAATATTAACACAGACTTGTATTCAACCTTCTCTCAAAAGTGGCAATTGCCAGGTCCCAAGGAGGAGAAAAATTAAACGGTGTGGTAGAGGGTCATGGTATATTGTGGTAGATCGTTTTCCATCACATTTCGCAAATGGCAAGATACATACAGTATGTGAGCCCTGCGCTACAAATTGACGCTCAGAAATTCAAGAGACTCACCATCAAGTGCATGTTCCACCACCACCCCCATGTATCATCTGTGTCCCCTTTGCCTTTTGTGATAGGAATGAGGTAACGAAAACACTTATAGGTGTGTCCCTGAATTGCCAAACATCAGTTGGTAGTGCAGGGCTAAAACATATACTTTGTTGATTGTGAAATATGTTGGAAGAATGGTGCAACCCTGATAAATGCTTTACAGATTTCAAACTATGATGAAAAAATGATCTGCCACAATATACCCTGACCATAGAGTATGCTATGTTACATTACAGTAAGCAGCAACTACCTGTCAGGCATAAAAAAATTGTGGTCCTCGAACAACAATTTATTTAGCTGGGGGCTGTCCAGCAAGCCCTGCTATTGTTTGAGAGTGGAGTAAGACTATTGCATGTCTGACCAGTTTAGTTTGTTCCTAGGTGGTGTAATTTAACTCAAATGATCAAACTGAATTTGATATTGATTTGCATTTCCTGTATTTTACCTTTGTTATTATAGTTGTATTGTTTTTGTTATACTAGTGTTTTACAGGAGTCAGTGCAGCTGGACCCCCTGGGCCTGATGGAAGGTCAGAAAGGAAAGCGTGAAAGTTCACTGATCCGCAGTAATAGTGTGGGGGGTTTACTGCAGAGCCTAGACTCAGCTCAGAGACCTGGACACAGTGTTTCCACCAGAAGTCTACCCAGCAGACTGCATGAGGCCTGTGTAAGTGTAATTTTTTCATAATATGTCTGTCCCATGTAATGCCTTTCCTACCTATTCCATCCTCAGTTACCTTGTGATTAGTCTTTCATTTTTGTTTAAGAATACTCTAATGTATAGCTGCATCCCTAGTTATGAAGGTCGGCTACAAGTGCTATAGCACTAGTCTTAGAAGCTGTGGTCCCAACGGACCACTTTAAAAACTGGACCATGGCCAGATGGCCATGCATCATGGTTGAAGATGGTGAAACACCACCATAGAACTTTTAGAACAACGTACAGTGGGTACGGAAAGTATTCAGACCCGTTTACATTTTTTACTTTTTGTTTCATTGCAGCCATTTGCTACAATCAAAAAAGTTAATTTTATTTCTCTTTAATGTACACTCAGCACCCCTTCGTGACAGAAAAAAACAGAGATCAAGTTCAAGTTGTGCTTTATTGTCATTCCGCTACATGCAGGGGCATACAATGGAACAAAATGTCATGCCTCACGGAACCACGGTGCTACTTAAGTACAGGCATACAACAGTACAGGCAAACAACAATCAAGTAAAAATAAATATAACAATTTTCCTATACATAAACTAAAAAAGATACAAACAACTGTACGAATACTTACCGATGGGGAGCTGTACATGTGCAAAGAGTACTGTACATGTGCAAGGAATATGAGCATGTAAAACATACATATGTTGCCGATATTACAGAGCCTTTAGTGCAATTTGTGTACACACAGCAGTGTGTGTGAAAAGTGAGTAGTGCAGTGGAAAAGTGACTAGTGCAAGTTTCAGATTGTCTTAGTTTCAGGTGGTATGGGGGTTTGTAAGGGGAGTCAGAGAGGGTCGGGGTGATTTGAGTTCAGGGCTCCCACAGCCTGGGGGAAGAAGCTGTTGAGCAGTCTAGCAGAGCGGGCTCTGATGCTCCAGTACCGTCTGCCTGATGGTAGGAGCTGGAAGAGGCTGTGGGATGGGTGAGTGGGGTCCTTTACGATACCATTGGCTTTGCTAGAGCATTTTGTGTGGAAAATGTCTAAGATGGAGAGGAGAGGCAAACCGTTTGGCGTATGTAGACATTTTTGCAAATTCGTTAAAAAAGAAAAACTGAAATTTACATGGTCATAAGTATTCAGACCCTTTGCTTTGACACTTGTTTTTAACTCACATGCTGTCCATTTCTTCTGATCCTCCTTGAGATGGTTCTTCTCTTTCATTGGAGTCCAAATGTGTTTAATTAAACTGATTGGACTTGATTAGGAGAGGCACACAACTGTCTATATAAGACTTTACAGCTCAAAGTGTATGTCAGAGCAAATGAGAATCATGAGGTTGATGGAACTGCTCAGGGACCTCAGAGATAGAATCTTGGCAAGCATAGATCTGATCAAGGTTACAATAGAATTTCTGCAGCACTCAATGTTCCTAAGAGCACAGTGGCCTCCATAGTCCTTAAATGGAAGAGGTTTGGATGACCAGAACTCTTTCAGGATCTGGCTGTCCAGCCAACTGAGCAATCATGGGAGAAAAGTATTGGTAAGAGAGGTATAGAAGAACCCAAAGATCACTGTGGCTTAGCTCCAGAGATGCAGTACGGAGATGGGAGAAAGTTCCACAAAGTCAAATATCAATGCAGCCCTCCACCTGTCGGGGCTTTATGGCAGAGCAACTCAACGGAACGGTTGGGACGGTACCTCTGGACTGGCAGACCGGGGTGGTGGTACCCCTTTATAAGAAGGGGGACCAGAGGGTGTGTTCCAACTACAGGGGGATTACACTCCTCAGCCTCCCCGGTAAGGTCTACGCCAGGGTATTACAGAGAAGAATCCGACCTATAGTCAAACTTCGGATTCAGGAGGAGCAGTGTGGTTTTCGTGGACCAGTGGACACTGGACCAGCTCTACACACTTCATCAGGTGCTTGAGGGTTCATGGGAGTTTGTCGGACTTGTTCCCGGTGCATGTTGGACTCCACCAGGGCAGCCCTTTTTTACCGGTTCTGTTTTTGTTATGTTTTTATGGACAGAGGTTCTAGGCACAGCCAGGGGCCGAAGGGTGTCTGGTTCGGGGAGCACAGGATCTAATCTCTGCTGTTCGCAGATGATGTTGTCCTGATGGCTTCATCGGACCAGGACCTACAGCATGCACTAGAGCGGTTTGCAGCCGAGTGTGAAGTGGCCGGGATGGGAATCAGCACCTCCAAATCCGAGGCCATGGTTTTCCGACTGGAAAAAGGTGGCTTGCTCCCTTTGGGTGGGTGGGAAGTCCTTGCTTCAAGTGGAGGAGATCAAGTATCTCGGGGTCTTGTTCACGAGTGAGGGAAGGATGGAATGTGAGATTGACATGCGGATCGGTGCAGTGGCTGCAGTGATGCCGGCTCTGTACGGGCCGTTTTGGTGAAGAAGGAGCTGAGCCGGAAGGCAAAAGCTCTCGATTTACCAGTCAATCTACGTTCCTACTCTCACCTATGGTCATGAACTTTGGGTAATGACCGAAAGTACGAAATCGCGAATACAAGCGGTCGAAATTAGTTTCCTCCGCAGGGTGGCCGGGCACTCCCTTAGAGATAGGGTGAGGAGCTCAGTCACAGGGGAGGAGCTCCGAGTAGAGCCGCTGCTCCTCCACGTCGAGAGGAACCAGCTGAGGTGGCTCGGGCATCTGTTTCGGATGCCTCCTGGACGCCTCCCTCGGGAGGTGTTCCCGGCATGTTCTACTGGGAGGCGGCCCCGGGGGTAACCCATGACACGCTGGAGGGACTATGTCTCTCAGCTGGCCTGGGAATGCCTCGGGATCCCCCCGGAGGAGCTGGAGGAGGTGTGTGTGGAGAAGGAAGTCTGGACCTCCCTGCTCAGACTGCTGCCCCCGCGACCCGGCCCCGGATAAGCGGAAGAAAATGGATGGATGGACCCAACAAAAGCCTCCCCTCAGTGCAAGACATGAAAGCCTGCATACAGTTTGCCAAAAAAAACACACAAAGGACTCCCAGACAAAGAGAAATAAGATTTTCGGGTCCGATGAGACCAAGATAATACTTTTGGCATCAATTCTAAGCCGTAAGTGTGGAGCAAAACATGCACTACTTGTCACCTGCCCAATACAATCCCACCAGTGAAACATAGTGGTGGCAGCATCATGCTATGGGGTGTTTTTCAGCTGCAAGGACAGGACGACTGTTGCAATTGAAGGAAAGATAAATGCGGCCAAGTACAGAGATGTCCTGGAAGAAAACCTCAGACTGGGCTGAAGGATCACCTCCCAACAAGACAATTACCCTAAGCACATAGTTAAAATAACAAAGGAATGGCCTCGGAACAACATTCTTGACTGGCCCAGCCAGATCCCTGACCTAAACCCAATGGAGCATCTCTGGGGAGAACTGAAAATGGCTGTCCACAATGTTCCCCATCCAACCTGACGGAACTGGAGAGGATCTGCAAGGAAGAATGGCAGAGGATCCCCAAATCCAGGTATGAAAAACTTGTTGCATCATTCCCAAGAAGATTCAAAGCTGTACTAGCTCACAAGGGAGCTTCTACTCAGTCCTCAGCCACCTGTCTGAATACTTATGACCAGTTTTTATTTTTTTTATAAGTTTGCAAACATTTCTAAATTTCTGTTTTTTCTCTGTCAAGATGGGGCGCTAAGTGCACATTAATGAGAAATAAAATTGACTTTTTTGATTTAAGCAAATGGCTGCAATAAAACAGAGTGAGAAATTTTAAGGGGTCTGAATACTTTCCGTACCCACTGTATGACTGTCCTTTGGACTGGTCCTCTGGACTGGCAGACTGGGTGGTCATCGCCCTACTTAAGAAGGGGGACCAGAGAGTGTGTTCCAACTACAGAGGAATCGCACTCCTTAGCCTCCCCGGTAAGGTCTACGCCAGGGTACTGGAGAGGAAAAACTGACCTATAGTCGAATCTCAGATTCAGGAGGAGCAGAGTGGTTGCGGAACACTGGACCATCTCTATACTCCCCATCGGGTGTTCATGGGAGTTTGCCAAACCAGTCCACACGCTTTTTGTGGATCTGTGGAAGGCGTTTGGCCTTGTCCCTCGTGGTGTCTTGTAGGGGGTTTTCTAGGAGTAAGACAAGGGTCGTGGGGGCACAAAATTGGCAGAAGAGAGGTTTTGTTGAGCTATCATTCTCCTGCCAGTTGAAATCTTTCACCTAGGCATGACTCAATTTATAAACTTTCACTTCCTTGACTGGATCTGTTTTCAACTTTTTTGGACACCTTCCTCCATTTCATCGTTAATGTTTATTGTGTTTTTCTAACCCAGTTGATTTTAAGAGTGTACTCATTGATTGCAATTTTGTTCAAGGTCAGATTAGTTTATTTTTTCATCCGTCCCTTTTGAGGAGATATGAAGTGTCAAGAGCTTTCTTAGGTAACATGTAGACTCAGTGTGACAGCGCTGCATAGCAGGAAATTGAGTTTTTATGTTGTATTTTCATGGGTGTTAGTGTAGAGTTGCAAAGGCGCTCTTGGTTTTCATCCATCCTTGTGGCAGGACAGATTGGGACTCGGTTGGGGGTGGGTCCTTTTGTTCATGGAAGCATTGTTTGTTTCTTTATTTTGATATGTTACGTGTTGGATGTTAGTTTGTTAAGTTAGATTGTTCACACTGAGGGTGAAACTTAGCTGGCTAGACAGCCCAGGACAGACACAGCGTTAATAAAAAGCTGTGATTATTTCTAGTTGAAATCTCAGGGGGGAAAAGGAATAGGCAGTTTCAGTTGAATATAGGGTAAGTATATTTGAACTCAAACTTTTAACTTCTGAATAATTAGTAGACATACAGTGAGGAAAAGAAGTATTTGAACACCCTGCTATTTTGCAAGTTCTCCCACTTAGATATCATGGAGGGGTCTGAATTTTGGGGCCAAAATCCTTCCTGCAGTGTGTGCAAACCTGGTGAACAACTACAGGAAACGTTTGACCTCTGTTATGGCAAACAAAGGCGACCGTACCAAATATCAATATTGATTTTCTCAGGTGTTCAAATACTTATTTGCAGCTGTATCATACAAATAAATAGTTAACAAATCATACATTGTGAGTACTGGATTTGTTTTTTGATTGTCTCTCACAGTGGACATGCACCTACGATGACAATTTCAGACCCCTCCATGATTTCCAAGTGGGAGAACCTGCAAAATAGCAGGGTGTTCAAATACTTCTTTTCCTCACTGTACATATGGGAGCACTTGCAACATTTGCTAATAAAGAGAACTGCAGCATTGAAATGCAGGAAGAAAGATGGGTAAACTGGGTAATAGGAACACATATCTAGGAAAAGTTAAGGAACACCCTTAAGGTCAAATGTAGCTCTTTCTTGTTTTCGTTTTGCCAAATTAGAAAATGTGTGACCCATAGCTTTGCGATATAGTGGAACAAGGAAAGTAAAATAACAAGAAAAATACCAACAATGTGATTGGTAATTGTGTGGAATGTGGAATAAAGTGACATATGGGCATCATAAATGTTAGAAGTCCATAGCCTTGTTGATGAATCCAACTGTGAATGGAAAGAAACCGTTTTTTTTACATGAGGTTTTCATCCTGATGGACCACAGCTTCCTGCCAGGGGTATCCAGCTGTGGATGGAAGGAAACAGTTTTTTCCATCATAAAACTACACCTTGGGAAGAATTGAGATTTCTGTTTTTATTGAAAATTGACTGCATGCAAATATGTTTTTTGTTGCTTTTAATGTTGCGCCATATCAAATTATTTACAGCAAACCTACAGCTTCTTCCCCCTGGCTGTGAGAGCCCTGAACTCTTCCGGGCCTCTATGACTACCCACACAATAACTAAGACTATCAGAAAACTGGCACTTGTCACTCACCCACTGCACTTTTCATACACACTGCCGTGTGTACACAAACTCCACTAAAGACTCTGTAATAATATGTATCTATTCTTCGCACATGTACAATACTCTATGCACATGCACATCGGTAAGTATTCGTACAGTTTGTATAGTTTGTATCCTGTTTAGTTTATGTATTGGAGAAATGTTATATTTATTTTAAATTGTTTGTTGTTAGACTGTACTGTTAAATGTCTGTACTTATGTAGCACCGTGGCTCTGTGAGGCACGACATTTCGTTCCACCGTATGCACCCGCATGTAGCGGAATGACAATAAAGCACAACTTGAACTTGAACTACAGCACATTTAAGTAACTTGGCTAAAGTAAAATCCAAAGGAACCTATGTAATTCTGCAGTAGACACCTTTTAAGCAAGTTAGAAGATCTAGTTTAGAGTCCACAGCTGTGGGATGATTTTAGTGTGTTCTAATACTTATCGTATCAATAATAATTACCATCTTGGTCTGAGCTTTTTTTCTCTTCTCGCTGTGCAGCCCACTCTTCACTTCCGTGTTGGATCCTGTACCCTTGTAGTTTGGTCAACTAACAAAACAGTTTTGATTGACTCAATTGAAATGTACATGCATGCTTAAAATACAATTGTTTCTTTTTAGCTTTACAACATCCTGTGTAGGTTCCATATCTCTTTATATTTTTTTAAATATCATTCTTTTTTCATGCTACAATTACATCTTCTCCATGTGTTTCAGGATGTCCAAGGACAGAAGAGCTCCAATCCCAAACCGGTGTCTGTGCCTTATCTCAGTCCCCTGGTTCTTCGTAAGGAGCTTGAAACCCTACTTGAGAATGAGGGAGACCAGGTATCTTACACATACACACACATTTAATCTGAATCAGATCTCCACATGGGTGCACATTCTGCCCATTGCCAACATTTTCAATCTTACATAGGAAGTAATTAGCTTAATGTAAATATCTCCATTGCATCTGCCTTATCATCTGATTCTGTGGATTTGTTACCAGCGTGATTTGAAATATTTCCAATGATCCTGGCTTTGTGAGGTGTTTATCAGAAAAGGAAGCTGGAGTGAAAGGAGCCGCAGTCTGTATTTTTTGTAAATGCGTAGCCTGACCTCATGAACATTCTATGGTCAACTGGCAGGAATCACGTTGTTGTCCTAAGTCAAAATCATACACACAGTAACAAAATTCAATGGTTTGATATGTCCAGTTATCCCGGCATAACATTTATTGTTCATAATTTATTGTCAGGGTGCATTTCAATTAGGCCTCTTACAAATATGAGGCAAGTGTAAGTTCTTAGGACATTTTCTAATTTATTGTAAAACGTGTCCTTTCATGTATTACTGTGTGGACCTTAGGTTACACCTGAGCAGTAGTCGCCTGGCTCTGTACTTCCGGTCAATTTTCATTTTGCTTCTGTATTAGGTCCAAAGTTTCTATAAACATTTAAGTTTTCTCAACTCAGATATCTGTTGGTCCAATCAGTGAACAGAGGGAGTGTCTGAGAACAATGAAGTTGATGTAGCGCGCTAGTTTGAGCAAAGCTATTTGGCCCATTGTGGTAATGCTACTGAATATCCAGAACTTAAAGCTGGAGCAAGAACAGTCTCAAGGAGTTCGAGAAAAGCTTGATTTTCCAGCTCACTCTGTTAGCCATGAAGGAGTAGGCTAAAATGAACGCTAGCAATGCTAAGCCAATAGTTGTTTTTGTCTCCCTGTTTTTTGCACAATTTGAGCAGTTGTACATGATTGCTAACCTTCCTGTGTTTCGATTGGACCATGCGAAAGAAAACTCAAATCATCATTTGTGATGTTTTTGGGGATATAGATGTGAATCTGCAATATGATTAAGGGGGATATTTATCTTATCCAGATCTATATTGCATTAACTGCTTTGACGACCATTTACTGTGATGATGATCACAGTAAAATCAGTGATTCTCCTGATGAACACAACACCTTGAACCCCTTTTGAGTACACGTGTAGGAACATGGTTAGTATGTTACTTGAACATATTGTTGTACATGTGTTGGAATAAGTTCTTTTTCTATAAAACTGTAGATGTAACTGTAGAAATAAAAGAGAACTATTTAAGGGACAAAAAGAAACAATAAGACATTCTGTAAAAAGGTGTTTACTGTACCTCTGAAAATGGAGTAAGAATATCCATTAAAGATTCTTCAACATCATTATATACAAGGATAAATACTGTGTAGATGTATATTAATTTTGTATTAATATTGTCTGTACATACAAACCAGGCAAGGGTTAAATTGCTACAGCCCTCCAGTCTTTCAGCCTGGAATGCATCTATTACTATAGGTGCTTATAATTTAGCTTGGAGAGAATGTTTCTGTCAAAGTTAGATAACTTTTGTTGGACCTGTGGAGTTTTAGAAGGTCTGGGGTCTCTGTCTCTCTTGTCAGTGGAACTGGCAGCGCTCCCCTGTTCCCGTCATCTTGTTGTTCTTCCACATCTGAAATGTATCCATATCACGCAGTAGCCTGGTAGTCACTAAATTGCATGTGCAGCACACATAGAAAGACTGAAGCAGTTCTTTGTGAATGATTAAATCCAGCTTTGACAGTCGACTGTGAACATGATCACTGGCCTTAGTGTTACATATGGATTTACAATTTACAACTGTTCCTTTAATTCTAGTCTATATTCAAGTATAAAAGTAGTTAGCTTTCGCCAATGAGGAGGTCCGAGATGCTCTGTACAAACTATATGTACAACAGTCTGTTAGGGACCAGGCTAGAGTAGTAGCGCATTTTGTGCAAATTTGCATTTTAAATTGGCGGTCTATCTACAACTAAAAGTAGTTAATAGACAGTGGACATTATGTCATGATGGAAGCAAACTCTGCGACGTAGGTAGGCCCTTGTACATTTAGAGCTTTATATATGAGTAGCAGGACCTTAAAGTCCAGTATGAAGGTAACAGGAAGCCAGTGTAAAGAACCTAGGACAGAACGAATCTCTCCTTTTAGTTTTGGTTAATAATCTAGCTATAACCTAGGAGTTTTGAATGATCTGTAGTCTTTCAGTGGTTTTCTTGGGCAGACAGGTGCTGAGTGCATTATAGTAAATCAGCCTGCTGTATATAAAAGTAGCTTTTTACCATCGTTTTTGTGAATGATTTGACTTTTGCTATGGTAGGAGAAAGCTGTTTTGATCACTTTGTTAATGTGAGAGGTGAAATCCCAGTCCAGGATGGCAACAAGACTTGTCACCTCAGGTTTAAGGCATGATGTTAAATTACAATCTCTCATTTAGATTAGATTAGGACACTAATTCTTCAGTTTTGTCCTAATTTAATTTAAAAGGGCGATTTGCAGGGGTTTTTAGGTTATTTCAGTGTTCCTCAAGGTCTCCGAATAGGGTATGTAACATTATTGGGCAGAAAATGGCCATGGTAGAGCAAAGACAGCCAAACATGCATCGTTAATTGTAGATTTACATGACAACACAGGTTACATTCTAAGGCAAATGAGAATGAAACAAGCTTAGTTAAAGAAACCCAAGATGCAGACTATCTTCAACAGGCTCTTATCTACACAATGCAGCCCTCCCAGTTGTTGTTGGTATAGAATGGAGTGAAATACAACTTTGTGAACACACTGTGAGTGAGCGACTCAATTCTGACTCTAACGTCTGAGGCTAACGTTAAAATAGTGTGACAGAGATGCAGTCTCACTCAGAAAAGCAAATTGCAACTTTGAAAGGCAGGAGAAAACGACTGAATTTGCCGTTGGCAGCAGTTGAACATAAACAGAAAGCTTTAAACTACGTTTCCTGGTAAGATTTTGAAAATAAACACAGAGTGATAAAACACACAGATATACAGCTCTGGAAAAATTAAGAAACCACTGCAACAAAAACTACAGACAAAATATATCCCAAATTCCAAAAAATATTGTTGTCGGACCTCGAATAATGAAAAGAAAATAAGTTCATATTAACACAAGAGTTCAGAAATTAACATTTGGTGGAATAACCCAGATTTTTTAAATCATGCTTTTAGCCATGCTTCCCACCAGTCTTTCACATTGATATTTGGTGAATTCATGCCACTCCTGGTGCAAAAATGTTAACACCTCTGCTTTGTTTGATTGCTTGTGACCATCCATCTTCCTATTAATCACATTAAAGAGATTTCAATGGGGTTCAGGTCTGGATATTAGGCTGGGTTTGGACAGGGTCTTGATCTGGTGGTCCTGATCTTTGATTGACCTGGCTTTATAGAATGGGGCATTGTCTCTAAGATTGGAAAATGCAATTCTTGGGGTTGGGGAACATTGTCAGAGCAGAAGGAAGCAAGTTTTTTTCCTGGAAAACCTTGTGCGTTTGATTCTAGCTTTGCCGAAGCAACCCCAGATAATTACCAATGATCAGAAGTGCACGCGATACACTGGGGTTTGTTGGACACTCCAGGCCTCCATCTAACTATCAGAGAACAGATACTAAATAACCTTACTACAATTGGACCCTGCATGGTCCAATTGTGGCGTTTTGCAAACCTCAGACTGTTTTTCCCCGGATGTAGCTTTGTTGTCCCCAATGTCTACTGCTTGACCTTGTACTTAAGAACTGCCATCTTTGAAATTTGGGAAGCAACCCAACGCTCACAGTATTCCTCTGACAGTAAGCCAGAATTGAACCTTTCTTTTCTTAATTCAAAACTTTCCTTTTCACCAGTTTTTTTCTCTTTTGAGGTATTACTAGTACTCTTTTATCCAACTAGTTGGTCATATTGCAAGAGCATATAAATGACTCTCAAAGTGAGAAGGAACTGTATCCACATTCTTAGCATTAAGTTTATAGTTAATGTTTGTCAGTAATAACATCCAATTAATTTATCTTGTCAACGTGCAATGCCTAGCGAACTTGTGTAAAAAAAAAAAAAAAGGTTTTTCTTCTGTTTTGTTATAAATACTTTTTTTTTAAATTCGCATAGAAGAAAATGTTAAATCTTAGTATGAGGCGCTGTGGCTTTATCTCCAAAAAACACGGTAGTGGTATCTTTGACAGAGTGGACAAATTAGGATTTTGACAATCACATCAGACAGGCCTGTACATGTGCTTTCTAGACCAGGTGGACCCTAGTGTTATAGTGTGTTAACAGTTGTTTCCTTGGCCATGGACGCTGCATTGACATCATTGTTCCCATGGTCATTGCAACTCCACAAGGTCAGATCTTGCATGGAGCCTCAGACTGAAGGAGACTGTCAGTGTCGCTGAAAGCCAATTCTAAGCCCCCTGTGAAAGTCTTTTGTTTTTGCCAGTTTAACTTTCTATTATCAAACATATAACCCAAGACGATTGTGCTATTGTGCTTAGGTGTAAGCACAATGATTATATGAATCTTGTACCGATGAAATGACAAACATGTAAAACTTAAAGCATGCAGCCAAGCCCTAGTCCTTATTTACATATAAATAACTATTTGATACACATCTAATTTAATATAAAACATTATAGAATGTAAGTAAAGTAACAGCTATCTGGTCTCAGTTACTTGTCAAATTCATATGTTTAACAGTGAAATGTCAATTTAGTCAAATATATGACAACCATCTGTACACTGATTGTATTAAATGCAAGACATAACAGGACATCTAAGAATTTTACGTATTAACCTTTATTGTCTCAGGCAAACATCTGTAAAATGATGTGCTTAGTAAACAGAAACGTACAACAAACAGACAACAGAAAGGATTAAAAGCCTCAAGTAGCCTCAAGGAGAACAGGGCAGCATAAATGGTGGGCAATCGAAAGAGAGAAAAATACACCTCAACACAAACTATACTTATTAATCTAAGCCTGTACTGTAACTGATATTTGATTTTTAAAAATTATAACCATGTATGTATTCTTCATGTTTGTATATCAGGTTATCTACACTCAGAAATTCCTGAGTCAGCATCCTATAATTTTCTGGAATCTGGTGTGGTATTTCCATCGTTTGGATCTGCCAAGTAACCTACCAGGTCTCATTCTCACCTCTGAACACTGCAACAATGGAGTACAGGTTGGTTATTTCTCTTTTTTTCATTGTGTTCTTTATATCTTCAATGCAGATGCTCTCAATTTAATCTGGAGATAATATGCTTCATGTAATGCTATGGTATGTTGTTTTGAAGCACACATTAGGTTTACTATTTAAATTGTATCAATAAATACAGAAACAAACTATAGTATCCATAAACAGAAAGGGTTTTAATCAAGCTTTGACGGTTTAAATGCTGTCAACCTCCTTTAAAACAGGGAGTTTGTTCCAGATAATAGGTGCTGTGTATTAAAACACCTTGCCCGTCAGCATTTTTGTTGGTTGTAGAAACCACTAGATAACAGGCATCTTGTGATCATAGTTTCCTTATTGGGTGATAGGGTGCAAGGACACCTGAGAGGTAAATCGGTGCTAATTCGTGGATTGATTTTTAGATTAGAAGTAACCTACACAAACCTACTTTGAAATCAGATCTGGTTTGGGAGCCTGTGTAGCGGTGAGAGTAAATGTTGTATGGTTGTATCTTCTGGTTCTAGTCGGCAGCCTTGACTTGGAATTTTGCAACAGTTGCAGAATTGGAGAGATTCTTGTTTTTTTGTGTGCATTTGATTTTTCCATGTGCATGTTTATGTACAGTATTTGTCCATGCTTCTTTGTAGCTCCCTCAGACATCTCTGTCTCAGGACAGTAAACAGGTATTTGTGCAGCTGTTGTGGGACAATATCAAGCTCCACCAGGAACCTGGGGAACCACTCTACCAGCTCTGGAGATCACTGTGTGAGTAGAAACACAAACGCGCAATAAATACTTAAGGATTCACAAATATGGGAAAACCAGGACAAATTAAAGAACCCTGGGAAAGCAATGAAATAATGTTTTTCCCAGTTTATATTGTGGAATGTTTTGGGCAAATGAAATCAATTCATGAAATAAATGTCAAACTGTACACCAGCCCTGACCCTTATCTTGTCACATTCTTACCTAATGTTATAGTTTGGTAAGAACAAAATCTAATCATTTTAATCTCTAAAAGTATAAATTGATGAGTAAACGGTTGTAGTTTTCAATTAAGTTGACTATTTCCAGCTGTTGTTTTGTAGGGGAGAAGAAAGGGACATTGGCCCCAACAGATCACCAGGAGACAAGGACCCTGCTAAATAGTATTGTGAGAAGCATTCAGACCAACGATGTCTTTGGCCCCATTAACCTGCTAATTCGAGAGGTGAAACGCCATCCGGAAGTAAAACGACAGAGGTGAGTTGTTTCAGACAATCTACGTTGTCTCCTGACACATTTAAATGTTACTATTAGGGAGAACATTTTTTGTAACTGGTGTTGTTATTATTAAAACATAGCTAAGACCTTGGCCTGTATTGATGACTAGAAAGTGACTTAATAATACAAAAAAGGAAAGACACTAAGTAGTTACTTAGTACAGGTACTTCATTATTTGATTTAAACAGCAGTGCTTCTGTTGAGATGAGATGATACAGAAATAACGCATTTTCCATCATAATAGTCACTGATAAATAGTCATCAGTAAAACTAGTTGTGAGTGTGGAAGGACAATGTTCCGTCTTTCAAGAAAAGTTAGTGAAATACAGACCTGGGATCCGCTCATTTCCCTCGTGAAGATGAATATCTTGACCTGACACAGTGAAAACATTGATCAGTTCTGAGACGAACACAGTCTTCAAGAGACGCCTGATATGTGGGTCAACAGGAGTGTGTGTTAGTGTGAGTGACGTGGCTGTGTACGGGAGTAGGATCTTCGCCAGGGCAGATTTGGAACATTATAGCTGCCCGTCCACCTCAAGGTGGGTGGCAGCAGTGGTTCAGCACTTTTATAGTGTCAGGACAAGGAAGCTAGCTTATACCAGCCCAGTTGACCAACTTGCCTTAACTTGTCGTTCAAGTTGTACTTCTGCAATGCTGAATGATTCCATTCCTCTATGAGGTTCTCGAGACAAATTTTCCCTGTGACTTGGCGTAACATTATTACTCTTTGAATCACCACCTTAACATGGTGGAGGGGTTTGAGTGCTTGGATGATCCTGCCCCTTATAGGGTCCCCCAATGCAAACTGGTCCTAGGTGACTAGCCAGACTGAGCGATGTTCAACTACCCCCTATGATGACAAGAGAAACGAGGTCCGCAACATCGCCCGGAGTGGCGTTAGCGGGGCCCCACTCTGGAGCCAGGGCTGGAGCCCAATGGCACTGTGTTGATATGAATGGTCATGAATGGCGGTTTCAATACAATTTACCTAGCTTGTACAAGTACATAAGATTTCAACAAAGCGCTTTGTGTTCAGTCATCACAGAGGACATGATAGACACAAGTTGTTCGTGATGTCGAACATTCCTTAAACATTACTTTAAATATACTTAGAACAAATGGTTTTGGATATGGTCAATCAATCAATGTAGCAACCTCTGTGGTTGGTTAACTCTACTCAGTGACAGCTTTAAAACCATACCAAGACATCTCCATACCAATTGTCCTACAGTCCTTTGATGTGGCATATCTCCCCTAAACTGTGAATAAAGCCACAAGTCATTGACCAGTCAAATGGTCACTTGCCCTTTGTGTGGTCATCTTTAACAATACAGTTGCTTCAGACCGAGTGTCTCTAGACTTACTGTCTCCTAGTTAGGTGTCATAAAACCACAGGTGGCTCTTCTACCAAATGGAGTTAAATTAGATACATTGTATCAAGCTTCTTAACCATCTGTAGACTTCTCTTGAAACACATTTATTGTAACCATATTCTAGAAGTCCACCACAGTGCTCGCGGGCGAGCACCTGGTGGCTGGGTCTTTGCCCATGGGACCCAGCCAAGTATATCCCGAAAAGGCAATGTGGGACCACCTTCCCAAAAGCCCACCACCCACAGGAAGGACCTTAGGGGGCCGATGCACTGTGTTTTGGGTGGTGGCCAGGGGCAGGTGCCTGGATGACTGTGGCCCTGCACTCAGTCTCTAGCGCTAGGTAGAGGGAATGTCAACTCGCTGACAGAGAAAGAGCCCGAGCTTGTGCGGAGGTCGAGCGTTACCAGATAGATGTAGTCGGCCTTGCATCCATGCACAGATTGGGTTCCGGATCCATTATCCTCCAGAGACGCTGGACTCAACATTTCTCTGGCGATGCCCTCGGGTGGCAAGCTGGCGTGGGCTTGCTTATAGCTCCGCAGCTCAGCCGCCACATGTTAGTGTTGGCCTACAGGCCGAACAACAGTGCAGATTACCTGGCCTCCTTGGAGTACCTAGGAGGGTTACTGGACTGGGGACTCCTTTCTTCTGCTAGGGGACTTCAACGCCCCCATGAGCAACGACAGTGACTCCAGGAGAGAAGTGATTAGGAAGAACACAGTCCATAGCGAATACCATGTTCGAGCACAAGGCTGTCCATCAGTGCACGTGGACACCAGGACACCCTAGGTGGGGGTCGATGATCGACTTTGTTGTCGTGTCCTCTGACCTGCAGCCGCATGTCTCAGACACTCGGGTGAAGAGAGGGGCGGAGCTGTCAACTGATCACCACCTGGTCATGAGCTGGATCCGCTGGTGGAGGAGGAAGTCGGACAGACCTGGCAGGCCCAAGCGTATCGTGAGGGTCTGTTGGGAACGTCTGGCGGAGCCCTTGAGAAAGAAAATTCTGATTGCACTGTGTAGATATGAACAGTCATGAATGGCGGTTTCTTTACAATTTATTTAGCAAGTACAAGTACATAAGATATCAACAAAGCGCTTTGTGATCAGTCATTACGGAGGACGTGATGGCCACAAGTCGTTCGTAAGAGTGATGACAAAACATCCCTTAAACACTACTTTGAATACACTCAGAACAAATGGTCTTGTATATGTTTCATCAATCAATGTAACAACCTCTGTGATTGGTTAACTCTACTCAGTGACAGCTCGAAAAAATACATCTCCAAACCAGTTGTCCTACAGTTCTTTGTTATAGCATATCTCCCCCAAACTGCAAATAAGGCCACAAGTTGTTGACCAGTCAAATGGTAAATTGGCCCTTGTATGGTCATCTTTAACAATACAGTTGCTGGTTATGTGTCAAAAAACCAAAGGTGGCTTCTCCACCAAATGGGGTCAAATTAACATACTTGAAACACATGTTTTGTAACCTTATTCTAGAATTCCACTACACCCTCTGTCAGCAGGGTCTTCAACTCGCACCTCCGGGAGAGTTTCTCACAGATTCCGGGGGGGACTGGGGACATTGAGTCTGAGTGGACCATGTTCTCGGCCTCCGTTGTCGATGCGGCGGCCCGGAGCTGCGGTCGTAAGGTCTCTGGTGCCTGTCGCGGCGGCAATTCCAGTACCCAGTGGTGGACACCGGAAGTAAGGGATGCTGTCAAATTGAAGGAATCCTATCGAGCCTGGTTGGCTTGTGGGACTCCTGAGACACTTGATGGGTATCGGAAGGCCAAGCATGCCGCAGCTCGGATTGTTGCGGAGGCAAAAACTCGGGTCTACAAGAAATTCGGGGAGGCTATGGAGAAGGACTACCGGACGGCCTCTAGGAGATTCTGGCAAACCGTTCGCCGACTCAGGGGGGAGAAGCGGTGCTTCACCAACACTGTGTTCGGTGCGGGCGGGGAGCTGCTGACCTCAACTGGGGACGTTGTTGAGCGGTGAAAGGAAAACTTTAAGGATCTCCTCTATCCTGCCGTTATATCTTCCAAGGAGGAAGCAGAGGCTAGGGACCCGGAGGCGGACTCATCAATCACCCGGTCGGAAGTCACCGAGGTGGTCGATGGGCTTCTCGCTGGTAAAGCCCCGGGGGTAAATGAGATCCGTCCTGAGTATCTTAAGTCTCTGGATGTTGTGGGGCTGTCGTGGCTGACACGTCTCTTCAACATTGCGTGGCGCCCTGGGACTGTGCTTCTGGGGGGTGGTGGTGGTACCCCTTTATAAGAAGGGGGACCAGAGGGTGTGTTCCAACTACAGGGGGATCACACTCCTCAGCCTCCCCGGTAAGGTCCACGCCAGGGTACTAGAGAGGAGAATTCGTCCGATAGTCGAACCTCGGATTCAGGAGGAGCAGTGTGGGTTTCGTCCTGGCCGTGGAACACTGGACCAACTCTACACACTTCATCGGGTGCTTGAGGGTTCACGGGAGTTTGCCCAAACAGTTCACATGTGCTTTGTGGACCTGGAGAAGGCGTTCGCTCATGGTGTCCTGTGGGGGATTTGCCGGGAGTACAAGATCCGGGGCCCTTTGCTCAGGCCCGTCCGGTCCCTGTATGACCGGAGCAGGAGCTGTGTTCGCATTGCCGGTAGTAAGTCGGACTTGTTCCCGGTGCATATTGGACTCTGCCAGGGCTGCCCTTTGTCACCGGTTCTGTTCATTGTTTTTATGGAAAGAATTTCTAGGCACAGCCAGGGGCCAGAGGGTGTCTGGTTCGGGGAGCACAGGATCTCATCTCTGCTATTCGCAGATGATGTTGTCCTGATGGCTCCATCGACCGGGACCTACAGCATGCACTAGAGTGGTTTGCAGCCGAGTGTGAAGCAGCCGGGATGGGAATTAGCACCTCGAAATCTGAGGCCATGGTTCTCGACGGGAAGAAGGTGGCTTGGTCCCTCCGGGTGGGTGGGGAGCCCTTGCTTCACGTGGAGGAGTTCAAGTATCTCAGGGTCTTGTTCACGAGTGAGGGAAGGACGGAACGTGAGATTGACAGGCGGATCGGTGCAGCGGCCGCATTGATGCGCTCTCTGTACCGGTCCGTTGTGAAGAAGGAGCTGAGCCGGAAGGCAAAGCTCTCAATTTACCGGTCTATCTACGTTCCTACTCTCACCTATGGTCATGAACTTTGGGAAATGACCGAAAGGACGAGATCGCGGATACAAGCGGTCGAAATGAGTTTTCTCCGCAGGGTGGCTGGGCGCTCCCTTAGAGATAGGGTGAGGAGCTCGGTCACACGGGAGGAGCTCGGAGTAGAGCCGCTGCTCCTCCACGTCGAGAGGAGCCAGCTGAGGTGGCTCGGGCATCTGTTTCGGATGCCTCCTGGACGCCTCCCTCGGGAGGTCTTCCGGGCATGTCCTACCGGGAGGCGGCCCCGGGGAAGACCCAGGACACGCTGGAAGGACTATGTCTCTCGGCTAGCCTGGGAACGCCTCGGGATCCCCCCGGAGGAGCTGGAGGTGGTGTGCGTGGAGAAGGAAGTCTGGGCCTCCCTGCTCAGACTGCTGCCCCCGCGACCCGGCCCCGGATAAGCGGAAGAAAATGGATGGATGGATGTGTCGAACTTAACAGGAATCTTCTCATAGACATCAGCCATGCCCCTCGAGTGTTTGGGTCCTTGGGACGATTATAGAAAGTTTCATCAGTGCCTGTTCAACCTGGAACACAGCATTTACAACTGTGGTTCATTCCCAATAGCCTTTAAAAAATGTTATTCTCTGCTATTTCCACACAGCTGAACTAGCATGAGATCTATGTGACTTGCATTTATGTTCCTGGGCCAGAACACCAGTAGGCAAAATCACAAATGTAGCTTTTATGAAACTGATAATTTTACAACACAAGTTTCTAAATGAGAGACATCGCAAAGATTTGTCAATGGACTGAGATTCACTAAATGCCCATTTCAACTATGACAAGGTAAAATTGGCATTGCAGTGAATGACTAACTCAAACAACCATAATATTTTAAATGTACATGCTTGTTTAATTGCTACAAATTCCTCCAAGCTAGAGAGGCTTTCTGAAAAGGGTGGGTTGACCTCACTCTCCATCCTGGACCTACCAGCCATTCTGGCCTCGTAGCCATGGCTAGTTTAGCCACAGGCAATGCTACTGTTGAAAAAGGTGGTCTTCTTCATGACTAGTTTAATAAACCAAACACAGTTTGGTCCTTTTATCATTAATTGTCACAATAAAAAAATAATAATAATAAAAACTAAGGATTAGATTCACACCTTTTTAGTCCTCAAAGTATTCCTTCCACCGTGCAACAACGTCCCCAGTTGAGGTCAGCAGCTCCCCGCCCGCACCGTAAACAGTGTTTGTGAAGCACTGCTTCTCCCCCCTGAGTCGCGAACAGTTTGCCAGAATTTCCTTGAGGCCATCCGGTAGTCCTTCTCCATGGCCTCTCCGAATTCCTCCTAGACCCGAGTTTTTGCCTCTGCGACCATCCGAGCTGCGGGATGCTTGGCTTGCCAATACCTGTCAAGTGTCTCAGGAGTCCCACAAGCCAACCAGGCTCAATAAGACTCCTTCAGTTTGACAGCATCCCTTTCTTCCGGTGTCCACCACCGTGTTCGGGGATTGCCACCGCGACTGGCACCAGAGATCATACGACCGCGGCTCTGGGCTGCCGCATCGACAACGGAGGCCGAGAACATGGTCCACTCAGACTCAATGTCCCCAGTCCCCCCCGGGATTTGTGAGAAACTCTCCCGGAGGCGTGAGTTGAAGACAGTGCTGACAGAGGGCTCCGCTATACATGCTAAACAGACCCTCACGATACGCTTGTGCCTGCCAGGTGTGCCCGGCTTCCTCCCCGACCAGCGGATCTAGCTCACGAGCAGGTGGTGATCGATTGACAGCTCTGCCCCTCTTTTTACCCGAGTGTCCAAGACACGCGGCCGCAGGTCACTTCAACAAAGTCAATCATCGACCTTCGGCCTAGGGTGTCCTGGTGCCACATGCACTGATGGACGCCCTTGTGCTTGAACATGGTGTTCGTTATGGACAAACTGTAACTAGCACAGAAGTCCAACAACAAAACACCGCTCTGGTTCAGATCGGGGGGGCCGTTCTTCCCAATCACCACTCTCCACGTGTCAGTGTCGTTTATGATGGGTTATATTGTAGGGGAAACATTTGCATCTGAACACAGACGGAACAAAAATGCTTTGCAGGCTGAAATTGAGTCATTCTGTCTTTTTTGCTGAAATTATTTGCAATGCATCTCAGTTTAGCTCAACTTTTAGCCTGACACGGAGCAGACTAGTTCAGAACTCTGAGTTGCCTAGGTTACGTAGCTTGAATTAGAATAAGCCACCTTAATGGAACAAACCTCTCACTGAAATTAGCACGATGGAACAACCCCCAGGTGGCCTTACAGAACATGCTTCAAAGTTGTCAGTTTCAAAAGGATGTTAATAAATAAATATATTTGCCTGCAGATATATATTTTGACTGTTATTGTTGAGTCCAGTTCTTGTAAATTGTTACCACCTCATTGTATTCAGATGATTTCATAGGGTATTTCACACTTTTCCTTAAGGTCTCCAAATATAGTATTTAACATTGCTTGGCCGGAAAGTGTATTTTCTGGTCTATGTGCCCTCATGCAAACCTGTGTTATAGCCCTAAAATGAAATGGGGGATTTTTTCCACTATATTGTATGCTCATTAATATTTAGATTAGCTGTGTGCTGATTGGATGGCTTACAACAGGCAACGCTGCAGCATAAAGATGCTACATGGCTACCAGCATTCACTGAATGACATTAGGTGATGAACCTTGTATGTTTGAGTCTGAAACAGAGGAAGATTCTAATGTAGAGGAGCTACCACTCACCCATTTGTGTCTGTCAGTTGGTCTAATGCTTGTCTGTATGTACATTTTGGATATGACAAAGGCACAAACCAAAGCCAAAAAAAGTGGTGCCACCTTTGTGAGGGGTGGCTTTTTGGAAACAGACCGTTTTACATTGGCAGTTTCTAATTGTGAGATTTGCATAGGAAAGAGGTGTCAATGGACTTTGAGGTTCACGGTATGTACGTTTTACTGTCAGAACTTTGACACGGTAAACTTGATTTTGCATTATATGAACCATTTAAGAAGTGAACTATTTGTTTGTATTTTCTGTCTCTCTCAGAAGCATCTATAGAGAGATACTGTTTCTTGCACTGGTGGCATTGGGACGAGAGAACATTGATGTGGGTAAGTCAATTGTACAGTGTAACAGCTATCCCTAACAGTAACTATACAGCTAACTGTATGCCTGTTGGATCTTTGATCATCAAGTAAATAGATCACCTTTTGCATCAAACAAGTAATTTTAATTTGAAATAACATTTTTGTTAAAAAAGTTAAATAAAATTAAAAAAACACAAAACAAATAAGATGAGCTGTTCCTGAATCATGGAAAGATCCAGTAAAATGGAAAAAGAATGGATCATTGTACTACTATATTGAGGGGTCCTTTCTGAGCGATTGAATCTCATTTTAATCTCAAAGCGAACTCTGAAATGTAGATGGATAATTATTTACAGCACAATTGTACTTTTGAAGATGTCCTTGATACTACATTGAACAGATTAAATCAAAGTCATGGACAAATGTCTGCACATTCTAAGTACATTGTTTTTGTTATAAAAAAACATAACATATTGTGTCTTTACAGAGGCCTTCGACAGGGAGTACCGCCTAGCCTATGATGAACTTAGCCCAGATCAGCTCAAGGTCCTACATCGCATTGACCAACCTCCAAGCAACAATGTACAATTGTGTCTTAAGTGCTTTGGAGCTCCTGTCATCTGATACTCCTCAGCTCATGAATTTTACACATGGTTCTTACTTAAAGTACATTGGGAGATCTACAAGAGGAAGAGAAAGGGAAAAGAAAAAAAGGTGGTTGTGATTGGTAGGTCTGGATGTAAGGGAGAACGTTTGTGTAGCGCACATTTATATAGTCAAAAAATGATACTAATAAGGTACTTTCCAACCCTGTCTTTTGTGTAAGGTTTTCCTCCATCTGCATGGGTTTCCCAGTGTGCCAGTAATTCTGCTTATTTATTTTCCCCTTGGGGTGCTTTTAAGTAGAATGAAATCTGCTGTTAGTCCTTTGAAGTGCAGATGTACTAATGAGTGACTTGTTCCAGCTATATCAGTTATCATTACTTTTCCATAATAGGAACATTCAAACAGTTTGTGTGTGGTTGGATGTCAGAATGCATCTGCATCACTAAATATTAACTTGTTAGTCTTAACAATGGTTGTCATGATTTTGTCATAATGCATTTCTGGACAAGCAGTTTTTGTTGTCTTGTATTTGTTATATCGCTTACATGTTAAATATTTGAGGACAATCAGTCAGTCAGTTCTGCTCTTAAACATTCCATGATATGTGCACTCACTTAATAAATACAAAATATCTGTGTAAATAGTCAGCTTTCCTTTTGTGTAGGAAGCCTAACCGAAGAAATGTCAAAGTAAATATGTTAAGGTCAGACAAAAAAATTATCTGTATTTTAGAAGGTTACAGTGCCTACAAATCAATCCCACAATTTTCACTAAACATCACTAGAACGTATGCTACATACTTATTATAGTCTAGTATATGACATTGCTGTTTTTGTACAATATACTTGATTTGAAATATTACACGTAATCACACATTTTAAACTAATCAGACAATTTAAATTTAAGATTGGGGTCATATATAATCTATGATATGGATCTAGCATAAAGGTCCCTTGCCTTTTTCTCTTTCATTGTCTTCCTTATCCTTTTTGCGTTTCCTTTTTTTTTCTAATCTGCTCATAGGAATTCTTATGGAAATCAAATACATCTATCTAGAAAGCATATCAGGACACTTACATTGCATCTTTATTTCAAATGTTTTAATCAGCAAACATATCTTCAATAACACATTGTTGGCATTATTTAGACTTCAACAAAATGGACATTTTGCGGATTGTGTTTCCATAAATACTGTACAAAGTGAATTGTTTTGTGTATGTATTGTGCACATTGTCTATCTGTATTTACTTCACCTCAATGTTATTATTTTTAATACAGGGGAAAATAAGCCTGCATTACATTCCTTACAAATTCAGTGACTTAGTCAGGAAACTGACAAGTGCAGCGTCAAGCACGGTTGAAGGGTAAATAAATCTTGATTTTGGGCTTACTGTTTACTAAATATGTATTGCACTAATATGACTTGTATGTTAATGCAGTACATTTATTACAAATCTACCAATTTAGAAGGTTTTAAATAACCAATATGATTTAGAATCCAACACATACTACAACAAAACATAATTTTATTTTGTATTGATTGATTGGTTGTTGATATGATTCCCCGTGGATGAATGTAAGTAGATTTGAATACTTTCCAGAGAACTAAATCCAACATTTTAAGGATATAGTAACATGCCCAACTTTACAAATGGTTTCAGTCATCATGTTATGTAAAATAGATATTCATATCTACATAATGTTTGGAGTGACCGATTTCTAATATATTGAATGATCAATAAAAACTATAGATGCACATTCGTTTTGTTTAAATTGAAATAAATTAAACATAGACCCTAAAAAGGAGACAAGCCACCTTTTCCAGTCGAGAACCATGCCCTTGGATTTGTAGGTGCTGATTCTCATCCCAGCCACTTCACACTTAGCTGCAAACCGCTCCACTGCACGCTGCAGGTCCTGGTCAAATGAAGAATGCTCCCCAAACCGGACACCCTCTGGGCCCTGACTGCACCCAGAAATTCTGTCCAAAAAAACTATGAATAGAACCAGAGACAAAGGGCAGCTCTGGTGGAATCTAACATGCACCGGGAACAGGTCTGAATTAGTATCGGCAATGTGAGTACAGCTCGCTCTGGTCATACAGGGACCGGATGGCCCCGAGAATAGAGCTCTGGACCCCATTCCCCCGAAGAACCTCCACAGGACATCACAAGGGACACGGTCGAATGTCTTCTGCAAATCCACATAGCACATGGACTGGTTCGGCAAGCTCCCATGAACCCTCAAGCACCCGATAGAGAGTATAGAGCTGGTCCAGTGTTCTCCGACTGCTCCTGCTGAATCTGAGGTTCGACTATCAGCCGGATTCTCCTCTCTAATACCCTGGCGTAGACCTTACCTGGGAGACTGAGTGTGATCCCTCTGTAGTTGGAGCATACCCTCCGGTTCCCCTTCTTAAGTAGCGGGACTATCGGCCCGGTCTGCCAGTTCAGAGGTACTGCCCCACGCAATGTTGCAGAGATATCTTAGCCAAGACAGTCCAACAACATCCAGAGGCTTTAGATACTCTGAACAGATCTCATCCCTCATCCACCCCTGGGGCCTTGCCATCCAGGAGCTCAGTGACTACAGCCTGGGTGATAGATGAGTCTGCTTCTGAGTCCCCTTTGGAAGATGTGACAGCAGGCTTGAGGAAATCCTCAAAGTATTCCTTCCACCAACCAGCAATTTCCCCAGTCTAAGTCAACAGCTCCCCACCCGCACTGTAAACAGTTTTGGTGAGGCACTTCACCCTCCTAAGGGTCTGAACGGTTTGCCAGAACTTCCTTGAGGCCGTCCAATAGTCCTCCTCCATGGCCTCCTTGAACTCCTACCAGACCTGAGTTCTTGCCTGTGCAACCACACAAGCCACGGCATGCTTGGCTTGCTGATACATGTGTGCTCTAACATACAGCGTGTGTTTAGCATCCAGGGTGTGAAGGGTCCTTTAAAATGTTTTTAGCCTTCTTGAGACAGCGAATGGTACAGCTATTTAAGAAATGGAAGAGGGTGGCCAATCATCTGGGCTGATGTGGTGACCTTCTGGAGCGCTGCACTGTGGAGCTAACAAACCAAACACAGGTGCAGTATGTTAAAATACTCTCTGTAGAGCAGCAGTAAAAGGACACCAGCAGTTCCTTACTCAGTTTGTTCTTCTTGAGGAGTCTCAGAAAATACAGTTTCTATTGGGCCTTCTTTAATACAGCAGTAGTGTCGGCGCTCAGGTCAGGTCCTCCCTGATGGTAATAACCATAAATTTTAAGGAAGCCACCTTCTCCACACAGTCCTCACTGATGCACAGAGGCTGGATATCAGTTTTATCCTCTTGTAGTCCACTATCAGCTCCTTGGTCTTGGTGGTGTTTTGTACCAGGTTGTTGTCCCCACACCACACCATGACCCTCCGGAGATTAGCCCCTCGTCAACGTACTTGCTGGGGTGGGTGGGGATGCAATCGTGAGTGTAGAGCAGGGATGGGCAAACTTTGACTCGGGGGGCCACGATGGGGTCTACAATTTGACAGAGGGGAGCGGGACAGGAGAATTTTGATGGAGTGTTTGGGCCAGATATACTAAAGCGTTGCGTGTAGTGTGTGCAAACCTCATAGCACAGTAAGCACACGCAAATAAATGTACAAGCTGATTTATAAACAGTGTGCACTGAGGGTCTTTCAAATGTGCAAAATAGCCCTTATCCAGTTGATACGTTTGTCACAATGAATATGCAAGATGGAGGGCGTTTACACACTATTTTGCACAATACTGGGAGGAGAAAATATAAATAGATTGAAATAGCACATGCAATATGATTTATCAACCTTGAGATTGCGTCTGTTTAAAATATGTTTCAACTAAAGGTGCAAAGTTAAAGAAACATTTATTGAAAAAAGATGAATGGAATCATTTCAACATTCAAAACATTTTTACCTCATGAAATACTGAAGATCAATAATTTATAATTCTGTTAAACCCTGCAAAATCATGGATGAATTGTCCTGACCGTGCCCTCTACAAACTCGCCACAGACGCCTTCACCACGCGCACAGTACAGTAGATGTGTACCGTCGCCAAGCACACAGATAGACTGAATTAAATATCCTACCTGCAGCACAAACTAGAAGTGAGTCTTTAAATTAAGAGCGATGTGCGGCGTATTAATGAAGTTATTGTACCGCTGCTGTGCGTAAATGCGCGCATTGCTCTTAATGGAAACGTGGGCATTGCAGGAAAAAGGGAAAATTAATTTGTTTTGTTTTCTATAATTTGGACAAATTCAGCAGGCAGGATTAAGAAGCCCAATGGGCCGTGTATGGACACAGCCCTGGTGAGGCTCAGGGGTGTGGAGATGTGTGAGCCTATTCTAAGACTCTGGGAACGGTTTGACAGTAAGTCCAAGACCCAGAGGCAGAGGGAGTTGGGTAATCCAAGGCCCTCCAGTTTGGACACCAGTCTATGAGGGAGGATTGCGTTAAAGGCGGAACTGAAGTCCACAAACAGCAGCCTCACATAGCTCCCCAGCTGCACCAGATGGGACAAAGCAGTATGGAGAGTGGTGGTGATGTCCGCAGTGGATCTATTAGTCTTGCAAACAAACTTGTGACTGTCAATTGTGGATGGGAGGCAGAAAATGAACAGTTTTTCAAAGCACTTCATAATGCATGGGCTAAGTGCAACTGGTCTGTCGTCATTGAAGCTACTGATTGGGGACTTTGTGGGCAGGTGGACAATGGTTGAGGACTTGAGGCAGGGTTAGACAGTGGACTGGAGTAGTGACTGGTCGAAGATTCTGGTGACGACCCCAAGCCAGCTGGTCTTTCAGCACACGTCCAGAGATACCGTCTGGTCCAGCAGCCTTCCTCAAGTTCACAGCCCTCAGTATGCACCTCACCTCATGCTCCTCCACAGTGAGGGGGGAGAGTGAAAGAAAATTCTGATGGCACTGTGTAGATGTAAACAGTCGTGAAAGGCTGTTTCAATACAATTTATTTAGTTTATACAAGTACATGAGATTAAACAAAGCGCTTGTGATCAGTCATTACAGAGGACATGATAGCCACAAGACGTTCGTAAGAGTGACGTCGAACATCCTTAAACACTACCTTAAATATTATTAGAACAAATTTTATTGCATATGGCCAATCAATCAATATAGCAATCTCTGTGATTAGCTAACTTGACTCAGTGACAGCTTGAAACAATAAATCTCCATACCAATTGTCCACAGTTCTTTAATGTGGCATCTCTCCCCAATAAAGCCACAGGTTGTTGACCGGTCAAATGGTCAACTGTCCTTCGTGTGGTCATCGTCAAACAAGGATTCACTTAATACAAAACAAGAAAGATAAGGGCAGATAATAAATTCTAAACCTACTTCCTCAGATCAAATCAACTCTCAGGTCTCCCAGTGTTCATGTCTCCTAGTTAGGTGTCATAACAATACAGGTGGTCTCTCCACCAAATTGAGTTAAATGAATATACATTGTATCAAGATTCCTAACTGTAAACTTCTCTTAAAACACATTTATTGTTACCATATTCTAGAATTCCACCACAGCAGTCTGCTGTGAGCTGGTGGCTGTCGTGCAGCGGTCTCCGGTGGCTCCACCTCAAAGCGGGCAAAGAAGTGGTTAAGCTCCTCTGCCAGCGAATGGTCCCTGTCGACAGCAGCAAGGTTTGGCTTGTAGTTGGTTGTGTGCCGGATCCCTTGCTAAATCTGCCTCATATTGTTGCAACTGAAGTCGTCCTCAATCCCCCGATTGTAGTCTAGCTTGGCCCGTTGTATGCCCCTCTTCAAGCTGGCTCTGGCAACGCTGTATTCCTCCCTTTCGCCCAACCTGAAGACTGTGTTCCTCTCCTGCAGCAGGCACTGGACCTCTTTGGTCATCCATGGCTTCTGGATGGGATAGACCCATGTTTGTCCACAGTGACAATCCCTGTACAGTGTTTAATGTAACACAGGACTACTGTGTTACTAACCTCTAGGTCAGAGTGTTATATAGTGTTAAAATATCTCAAATTGTTCTTTCAAAGCAGTCTGTAGCTGGTGGGAGGCACCTTCAGGCCAAGTTTTTATGGATATTGATGTGGTGTTTATTTTCCGAAGGGTGTGTATACTGGTACTAGGAGCAGGAACATGACTGGTCTGACTGTCCCAGGGCTGGGAGCAGTATAGCCCTGTAGCCATGTTTAATGTTCGAGTAGACCTTGTCCTGCATTTTCTCTCCTCTGGTGGCACATTTCACATGTTGATAAGATTTAGGGAGCACTATTTTAAAATGCACATGATTAAAATCCCCAGCAATAATATCACAGCCTCGGTATACTTGTCTTACTGGCTGATAATGGTGCTGTGTGGTGGAATTTTAGAATAAGGTTACAAAACATGTGTTTAAGTTTGATACAATGTATGTTAATTTGACCCCATTTGGTGGAGAGGCCACCTGTGGTTCTTTGACACCTAAACAGGAGACGTTAAGTCTGGAGACAGTTGGTCTGGAGCAACTGTATTGTTAAAGATAACCATAGAAGGGCCAATTTACCATTTGACCGGTCAACAACTTTTGGCCTTATTTGCAGTTTGGGTGAGATAAGCCATAACAAAGAACTGTAGGACAATGGCTATGGAGATGTATATTTTCAAGCTGTCATTGAGTAGAGTTAACCAATCAGAGGTTGTTTCATTGATTGATTGACCAAATACAAGACCATTTGTTCTAAATGTATTTAAAGAAGTGTTTAAGGGATGTTTGTCATCACTCTTACGAACGACTTGTGGCTATCACGTCCTCCGTAATGACTGATCACAAAGCGCTTTGTTAATATCTTATGTACTTGTACTTGCTAAATAAATTGTAATGAAACCGCCATTCATGACTGTTCATATCTACACAGTGCCATCAAAATTTTCTTTCACAGCTGTACAATAGTCCCTTTGCTGAGTTAGCATTAGCATCTGATGGTATGTACACTGCAGTCACCACAACAATAGTAATCCTCTCAACAGGTAAACGGGTCTGCATCAAATAGCCATGTACTCAAGGTACGGAGAGCAGTGACAGTCTACAGTCCCAGAGTTAGTACACCAGCTTTTGTTCATATACAATAGATGCACAACTCTACTCTTACCAGAGTCACTGCTCCTATCGTGGTGATGCACCGTGTAGTCTGCTAGATCGACAGCTGTCGACAGCCGACACTTTTTGGAACCTTCACGTCGTCACATCCGGTGAGTTAGTTCTGTTTTCAGCGAGTTACTAGCTCGACACTTTAGTGCTAACTCACGGTCTATACACAAACGATTTCACACCATTACACATCACCGACAGTTTGATTGCTTCCCAGTCCGGCTAGTTCGGAGTTTATCACAACTCTGTTTTGCTCAGTTTTGCCAAGTTTTGTCCAGTATTTCGTGGATTAAATCACCCGCTAGCTTCAGCCTGAGCTAGCCTAGCCTAGCAGCTATCTAGCGTCATGGCCGAGTTTCCCCCGGCTTTTGTCTGCTCAAGCTGCAATATGACGAGTCAGAACCCTGGGTCTTTCTCTGATGCCAGCGATAGATGCATGAAGTGTAGTGTTGTGGTGGCTTTGGAGTCTAGGGTTACGGATTTAGAGGCGCGGATCCGCTCACTTGAGGACCGCCTCTTGGGTTGCCCTGGCGTTAGCAGTATTAGCAAGCCCCAGGCTAAGACTACCCCCCTCACCCCCCCAGCACTGCCCGCGCAGCCGGGACTAGACCACGATCAAGACAAGGAACGATTTGTGACAGTTCGGAGGGGTGCACGCGCTAAACGCCAGCCTGCTGTGCACCACGAGCTTCACGTATTCAATAGGTTTTCTCCCCTCAGCGACCAGACGCCCGCTGAATTGACCCGTGACACTCAGTTCTATAGTTAGAGATGTGAAACTACCAGCAGCATCAGTTAGGTGTTACCCGGGGGCCAGAATGGGTGACATCGAAGAAAGCCTTAGGCTTTTAAAGCAAAGTAGACAGAGGTTCCGACGAATCGTGATTCAAGCAGGTGGTATTGACGCCCGGCGGAGACAATCAGAAGTGCTCAAATTGCAAGTAGGTGCGGTGTGTAAATTGGCTAGGTCGATGTCAGAGACTGTAATGTTTTCTGGCCCCTTGCCCAATCGGACCAATTCTGAAATGTACAGCCGCTTTTCAGCATTCAACTCCTGGTTGTCCAGTTGGTGCCCCCAAAACAATGTAGTCTTGACAATTGGAGTGCGTTTTGGGGAAAACCTTGGCTCATACGAAGGGATGGCATGTCTCGTATGGATTCTCTGTCTCACTTCAGCAAAATGGCCAATAGGACATATTGAGGAGGCCAGGGAGAAACAATATGTGAGATTAATGAGTCAGGTGGATTATATGTATATGGGAGTTATATTCTTTATCAGCAGGAATGTCGTCTGTAGACTGGTATCTCAAGATAATCATCACTGCGGTTCCGCAGGGTTTTAGGAGGCAACCACACTTGTGATTGCTGGCTAGCATACTTAGTATATGTGATTATCGTCGGAGATCTGGGAACCGTCAGACAAGTTATTTCAATTGGTTGACGCCTTTTTTGCAATTTTTCATATCTATTGTACTGCCCAAAAATACACAAAGGATCGGTTTAGTTGTAAAGGAGCGAGAGGAGATCCGGCGTGACTGGGTTCTCGGAAAGCTGGGTCGGCGCAGACAGAGAGGCTTGGAGATCAGCACTGAGACGACTGGTGTGCCCTTGGAGCAGCACGAATGGATTTAAGTTAGCGAGTGTCGAGGGTGCGGGGAAAACGCTCTGGCCGGATCACTTTCTGGTAGGATTAGAGACCCTGATGTCTTTAGCAACAGATCTGAAATTTGGACCATATAGTCGTACATATTGAGATTCGTCGCTAACTCTTTGGGTTCGGACGGCAGCATCCTCAGGCACAGTGTTGATGTTCGAGCAGCAGTCCGTGAGATTTTAAGGTCCTTGTGGAGCGAATTATAGAGCGCCGTTGTATCACGTCATCGATCGACTGCACTTGGAGCGGATGCGGCTGGGAGTGGCACCTACCTGCTAATTAATATCTACATATCCAACTCGGCTATATCTTGCTTATTTTTCTTCTCGGAAAGTCAGGCTGAGGAGGGAGGTTGTCGCAGGATCTTAAGAGATTGGGTGAAGATCTTATCTCATATCATATGTGGTCAAGAGATGTGATAGATATAGAGGGATTTCTGGGGGACTGAGGACTAGGCGGTACGGGGATGTAGTACGAATTAAACACGTGGTAGTGAAGCCACCCCTATGCTTTGGTCCGGTGGGAGAAAGTAGGCGGGGGCGCGAACCAATAGCGGTCTCTACTGACAACTGAGAGAGCGAGACGATGCCGGGATGGTGCAAAGACTCACGCGCGCACTTGCCAGAGAGAGGAATCTAGAGTGGGTGGCTACTGGGGTGAGAAGCAGACGTCGGACGCTAGTGGTCGATACGAGAGAGGTAGTAACCCTCCAGGACATGCGTGGTCGAGAACAGACCAATTTACTCCATACCGGTCTAGAGTGGCGTATGAGGATGCAGGAAGGAGAACGGCCTGAGAAACACAGTCTATTCATGGCGGAAGGATGGGGACTCAATACTAGCAAATTCTATTGGGCTCCTTATTTCGCAAGTTTGGGGAGTGAGATGTGTCAAGCACGAGAAGCGAAAGAGAGATATCGGCTGTTATGGACGAATGGCTATCGGGGAGAGTGATATACTGTTCTATTTCAAACCAGCGTGTCTTGAAATGAGTGAGAGTTTCAGAGGCGCAAAATCGAGCAGTTCGTGCTGTTGAGGTTATGTTTCAATTGATCGATGGATTAGCACGCAAGTACGACAGTTGAGATTACAAGGAACCTGAGCAAACTTCTGTTCTCAGTCCACAGCTTCCTAAAAGGGTATGCTAAGAGGGAAGTGTTTAATAGCGCGATTACTTACGTTTGTCACATGGAGACTGATATGGCAGCACCAGGGCAGGCATCCAGACAAGATCCACTCGGAGGATCGAACTGTGGCCACAGCAGATGAACAGTACTATAGTGAAGCTACGATATTTGATTGAACTAAATCCTTACGAACGACTTGTGCTGATCCCACGCGTCCTGCTTCGTTAATGCCTGATCAACCGACGGACCGCGCGGTGTCTGCAGTATGAAATCGCTTAGGTGACTTGTTTACGTTGCTAAAAAAAAGTTGAAAATTTAGACTGTAATGATAAGCCTGCGAGACATTCGAAATAGCAATTTTAATGTTAGTCGAAGCCGGGTCTCGACTAAATGAATTAGAGGAACTTCAATGGGTGAAGTCTACGTGTCAGTGCCGCCTCTCTTTACATAAGGATTTTACAGGGAGAGGCTCGATTTTCGTCGAGACAACTGTCACAGATAGTTCCCCTTTGCTGATTTTGCATTAGCACTGATGGTATGTACACTGCAGTCACCACAACAATAGTAATCCTCTCAACAGGTAAACGGGTCTGCATCAAATAGCCATGTACTCAAGGTACGGAGAGCAGTGACAGTCTACAGTCCCAGAGTTAGTACACCAGCTTTTGTTCATATACAATAGATGCACAACTCTACTCTTACCAGAGTCACTGCTCCTATCGTGGTGATGCACCGTGTAGTCTGCTAGATCGACAGCTGTCGACAGCCGACACTTTTTGGAACCTTCACGTCGTCACATCCGGTGAGTTTGTTCTGTTTTCAGCGAGTTACTAGCTCGACACTTTAGTGCTAACTCACGGTCTATACACAAACGATTTCACACCATTACACATCACCGACAGTTTGATTGCTTCCCAGTCCGGCTAGTTCGGAGTTTATAACAACTCTGTTTTGCTCAGTTTTGCCAAGTTTTGTCCAGTATTTTGTGGATTAAATCACCCGCTAGCTCCAGCCTAAGCTAGCCTAGCAGCTATCTAGCTATCTAGCGTCATGGCCGAGTTTCCCCCAGCTTTTGTCTGCTCAAGCTGCAATATGACGAGTCAGAACCCTAGGTCTTTCTCTGATGTAAGGGATAGATGCGTGAAGTGTAGTGTAGTGGTGTCTTTGGAGTCTAGGGTTACGGACTTAGAGGCGCTGATCCGCTCACTTGAGGACCGCTTCTTGGGTTGCCCTGGCGTTAGCAGTATTAGCAAGCCCCAGGCTAAGACTACCCCCCTCACCCCCCAAGCACTGCCCACGCAGCCGGGACCAGACCATGATCAAGACAAGGAACGATTTGTGACAGTTCGGAGGGGTGCGCGCGCTAAACGCCAGCCTGCTGTGCACCACGAGCTTCACGTATTCAATTGGTTTTCTCCCCTCAGCGACCAGACGCCCGCTGAATTGACCCGTGACACTCTAGTAATTGGAAGTTCTATAATAGTTAGAGATGTGGAACTACAAGCAGCATCAGTTAGGTGTTATCCGGGGTCCAGAATGGGTGACATCGAAGGAAACCTTAGGCTCTAAAGCAAAGTAGACAGAGGTTCCGACGAATCGTGATCCACGCGAGTGGTATTGACGCCCGGCGGAGACAATCAGAAGTGCTCAAATTGCAAGTAGGTGCGGTGTGTGAATTGGCTAGGTTGATGTCAGAGACTGTAATGTTTTCTGGCCCTTTGCCCAATCGGACCAATTCTGAAATGTACAGACGCTTTTCAGCATTCAACTCCTGGTCGTCTAGTTGGTCCCCCCCAAAAAATGTAGTCTTTGTTGACAATTCGAGTGCGTTTTGGGGAAAACCTTGGCTCATACGAAGGGATGGCATCCATCCGACTTCGGAAGATAGTATATGTCTTTTATGCCGAATTGAGGACGAAAAGCTGCTCGACTCGCTGATAACGAAAGAGCTGATAAGAGTGATCCTCCGGGCCAGCAAGTGCACGATAGTGTTAAAATTACGTCTCTCGTTCAGATTTCTGTTAGGATGGCGCCGACCCTCTCGGCACGCATCAGTCTGAAATAAGTGCTGTCAGTACATCAAGGCAGATGGGCGATGGACTGGTATTTCCGGTCGGTGGTAATATACACGTAGCCAATGAAAGGTGAGATATAACCTTGTATGCAGGTCGTGAGAATGATATAACTTTGACTAAGATTGTACCTAGGACACAGTTGTGGTACATAGTGGATGCAGAAAGGCATCTAGTAAGAATGTGGCTGGCTAAGACATCTCAGCTGGTCCCTATTTTTCCTCCTCATATCCGGCTTTAGTTAATGATTGATTAGTGATTAATAACATAGATCTCCTAAGCCTAACTGAAACTGGCTGTATCATAATTAAGCGGAGCCGTCAGTGAAGACGACGAGTACACACCCCTCCCAGTATGTTAACTTTCAGATGCAGAAGTAATGCCCGAGGGTGGGCGGGTGTGCATGCAATCTCACAGCACAAGTTTAACACGTTGAGTCCTAAAACTGGACGGTGTTTTTGCCATGAAACCCGTTGCCTCTATCATTCCCACTGCCCAAATTGAGAAATCAGAAGTTGCAGCTAATTATCATGCGTGACTATTGCACCTCCAGGTCCTTATTCAGAGTTTTCTGGATTTTTGTCAAGTTTGGTGTTGGACTGGGAAAGTATACTGGTCGGTGACTGTAACATTCACGTAGAGGCTAGCAATTGTCTCAGTAATGCCTTCAATGCTTTATTGGATAGCATTGGTTTCACTCAGAGTGTAAATGAACCAACCCATAGTCACAAGCACACTCTAGATCTTGTTTTATCTTATGGAATGGAGGTGGGTTATTTGACTGTCTTCCCTCATAATCCAGTATTGTCTGACCATTTCCTGATTACATTTCAGTTCACTCTTAGAGATCATCCAGCCACTCAGATGAAAACTATAATGAAAAGGACAATATCTGAAAAATCAAATAAATAATAAATAGTAGAGCCAATATTCAGCAACATGTCGTGCGATCCCGCTGAGAGCAGCCCCAGTTCCAGTGTAAGTGATAAGTATGTTGACACATGATTACTAGTTCTAAAGTCTCTCTGATATGCAGCACCCTTTTAGCAGAGCAGATCTTTAGGCCCAAAGCGCCTTCCTCTTCATTGTACAATGAAGAGCTGCGCTCACATAAACAAATAGACAATTACAGAGACCGTTCCACCGCTTCCACACAGAAGATTCCTTAAGTGCATGGAAAACCTGTCTTCTGTCCTATAAGCAAGCTCTGCGTAAGGCCCAAATCAGATATTATTCGAATTTAATTGAAGTAAACTAAAATAACACAAGGTTTTTGTTCGGTACTGTAGCCAGACTGACAAACACTCACAGTGCAAGTGAAGCCCCCAATCCCAGCCTGCTTCAGCTCTGAGGATTTTCTTCTACTTTGTAATAAGAAATCATTACCAAATCAGAGATGAATAAGTGAAATTACTGCCACTATAGTATTGAGCACGCACGACGTGAAGCTACGCCCCATGTTTGGTCCACTCGTTACTCTGGACCAGGTCACTGCTGTTGGATCAGGCAAGATCACTTTCGGTCATCGTGTCCTCCTGAAATCCATCCACTGTATTTAGACCGATCCCAAGTAGACCCCTCAAAGAAATCCTCCCCTTAATTATAGGCTCTATTCTTACGATCATAAATACTCGAAATTGGTTATGTCCCTCAGTCCTTCAAGCATGCGGTTATTAAGCCACTGCAGAAAAAAACGAATCTTGACCCGGACCTACTGGCCAATTATAGACCTATTTCGATTCTTCCTTTTTTGTCCAAAGTACTTGAAAGAGTTGTAGTTAAGCTCTCTCACCACCTTAAGGGCAACCATTTGTTTGAGGTTTTTAAGTCTGGGTTTAGAGCCCATCACAGCACGGAAATTGCATTAGTTAAAGTCACAAACGACTTATTATTACCTGCTGACAATTGAATGGTTCTCCCTCCCTGGTCTGCTGACCCAGCGCTGGCGTTGACACCGCATCGACCAAACAATCTTGCTTCAGAGATTGGAGTGTGACGTAGGTGTCAGAGGGACGGTCCTCAGCTGGTTTAAATCTTATTTATCGGATAGGTACCAGTTTTTTAATGTAAACCGAGGCTGTTTCCCTTGCTCTGAAGTAACCTACGGTGTCCCGCAGGTTTCTGTACTCGGTCCTATTCTGTTTACGCTATATATGCTGCCTTTAGGTAAAATTATCAGAAAGCATGGCATTCACTTCCATTGCTATGCGGATGACACACAGCTGTATTTAACAATGAGACCTGATCAGACCAATCAGTTACACATACTTAGTACCTGCGTGAAGGATATAAAAACCTGGATGACACTTAACTACCTAATTCTTAATCCAGATAAAACCGAGGTCGTTGTACTAGGCCCGGAACGTCTGCAAGACTCCTTATCCGACCAGATGGTGTCAATGGACACTATCAGCGTAGCCCCCAGTTCGACTGTAAGAAACCATGGCGTCCTACTGGACCAAGAACTACCCTTTACAGCACATATGAACCAGGCATGCGAAACTGCCTACTTTCATCTGTGTAATATAGCTAGAATTAGAAAGGTCTTGACTAGAAGTGATGCTTAAAAACTCATTCATGCATTCTTTACATCTAGACTTGACTACTTTAACGCCCTGCTCGCAGCGTATACTAAAAGCTCGATAAAGAACTTTCAGTTGGTTCAGAACGCAACAGCACGACTACTAACAGGAACCAAAAGTAGAGACCACATCACACCGGTTTTAGAGTCTCTTCACTGGCTTCCTGTTGAATTTAGAATCAAATTTAAGGCCCTACTCCTCACATATAAGTACATAAATGGCATGGCCCCTCAATACCTCAAAGATGTTGTAGTAACATATCATCCAGCCAGAGCACTTCGCTCCGAAAGCGCTGGGCTATTGGTGGTTCCTCGAGTTTCCAAAAGCACAGTAGGAGGTTGAGCGTTTAGCTACCAAGCTCTTGTGTTATGGAATCAGCTCCTGTTCATGTTAAAGAGGCCTACTCAGTCTCTTTATTTAAGACCAGGCTTTAAGCATTTCTCTTCGAAATACCTTTTGGGCAGGGCATTAGTTGATATTGTAGTTCGCTATGGTCTGTTCATCGCTGTACACATGTTTCGATCCCTCCGAGGTGAGCTCTGTCCTGGATACTGCCCTGGCGATGACTTCAACGCCTAGATGCCTCGCGACCTGATCTGTGGACCCGGGTGCTCCTCAACTGTCGTAGGTGCTTCGTACAACAGACGAACTGCTTTCCTCAGACCCACTTCGATGAATAGCCGAACTCTCCTTGCACTAGATGATCTAGATGAACCCCTCCTTCCGCTTGAGGGGTTCTTTCTTTACAGTCCATCTGCATATGGATGCACGCCAGTCCTGGAACATCTACAGCCTGTCCGTCCATGGGAGCAGGATCTCTCCTTCACTGTGGTTCTCCCCGAGGTTTCTACTTTTTCCCACAGGGTTTTTTGGTAGTTTTTCCTTGCCGAGAAGGAGGGTCTAAGGACAGGGGATGTTCCGGGACAGTCGTCCATTTGCTAAAATCATATGTACATTTTTATAACGTGGTTTTCTGTTTATTGACCAATGATGGAATCCTTGTCGCCCTTCGAGGCAACTGTTGTTGTGATTTTGGGCGTTACAAAAATAAATTGAATTGAAATTGAATTGTGTCCGTTGCACTAGCCAGCATCCACAAAACCTGCCTAAAACCTGCCGGAGACCTCATTATGTTATCTCTGATCAGTCTCATGTCTCCATCATACTGTTTCTCTATGTCTCCTGCCTCTGGCTCTTATGAAATACTTGCAGGGTTCTGAGATGCTTGGGTTTGTGTGGGGGGTTTTCATGATCACTTTCTTCAAATATGGTTTTTCCTGGCTAAAAGACATAATTGAGGCGTTGACATTTATTGTAAAAAGTCTGGTTCTCTCCCAATCTGCAGACTGATAATAATGTTCCAGCTTTAGCCAATTTCAAAACAGCAGAGGACAGCAATAAAAGCAATGTCAGCTAATTCAGACACAAAGATAGTTATTTGACACAAATTTATTTTTACAAAAATAACATCCAAACTGTCAAACAGAACGTCATCAAGCGCATGCACAAGACCAACATTCAATGCATTACTGCAGTTGGTAGATAGTTATAGAGTTGGATGACTCATTTGCAATGTTACTCTAAAAGAAACTGCTGAGATTCTGCAAACCTTCCTGTTACGTTTTTCTCTTTCTTCTGTGATCTTTTTTTGTTTTTGAGCTCCGCAAGGATATGTGACTTTAATTTTGCTTGTATTCACAGACTGAAGCTGGCCTAGTTACAGTAGTTCTAATGTGTTGGCGTGTGCTGAATAAACGTACCTTTTTAAAATATGAAGCAGTGCAGACAGGGTGTGTGTGGTCTATTAAATCAAATGTGTATATTATTTGACTTCATCTGAGAAAATAAGGATTTTGTTGCAACTCAGGCAGTAATATAACACTGCTACTAGGCAACAGGGGAACAGCTAGCCCCATGGGGTCCCATGCAATTGCATGGTTCGCGTATTGGGAAATCACGGTGGAGTGCCACCTGCTTTCACTTCGAAAGCCTCCCCCACCCTCTCCAATACTCTACAAGGAGTCACCCAATTGCGGAGCTCTCTCCCAAACATGGGACGAGCAGGTGTACAAGACATGGACTTATGGATCGCTGAGCAATATGCCATGAGTACCATGGGGCTTTGGCTATCTGAGAGTTGAGGTGCTAAGAGGTGAGGATAGCCAGCTGCTGACAAAAGGTCTGGTTGAATATGAATATTTTTATCAAGCCATCACTTTGGAGCTGCAAGGGGGTGGTCTAGGTTCTTTTTACACCCAGCCACACACACAGTGGCAAACACCTGGGACTCAAAGTTCCTCCCCTGATCTCTATGTAGAGTCTCTGGCACATCCATTCGTCTGAACATGCCCTCCACCAAGGCATTGACAATGGTCTCTGCCTCTTAATTATCTGTATCCGGGATTCATTGTTTAGTGGGTCGGCTATTGTACTAAATTGTTCCATAAACTAGTGCAGAGCCCAGGATGCAGTAAGCGCCTAAAAAGTCAGGGTGAGACACAAATACAGATGAATTAAACCATAGATTGTGCCTAGAGCCAGTCATAAAATTGTCTGTACACCAAACACACACAATTCCAGGAATTGTACATCGGATACATTGTCTGCGATGATGTCAGTGCCACATACAGATGTCTGGAATTAAAGAGAGCTCCTCCATGGCTATTATACCAATTTTTCTCAGATCACAATTTAAAAAATTTTTAAATTCAATTTTAGTTACCGATGAACATCATAAAAGCAATTTCTCATTGTTTTAACCCTCGTGCTCTTTTTGTATTTGGCAACGCCCCCTGTGCTAAGGGTAAAAAATGCCTCACATTCAACCCTGATATAAAGCAGGTTAATAACATTTTACCCAGTACCCTTTTGGGCACTGAAATGTGTAGCATTGCTGCACATGAATCAGAGTTTAGTTTTGTCTGAGTTCAGTCAAGCACATACAAGCACGTTCGAAATATCATTTTACATGGAGAAAACAGTTTTTTCGACTGTGCCATGGTGTGTCTTGCCTTTGTGGTGAACAATAGGGCTTGTCGTTTTGGTTATGTATTATGAGTTAAGATATTGCCATTGTATGACTACTAGGAGGAAAATGAATTTGCTGGATAATAGAAACAAGACTGAACTCTACGGTAATTTGTGTGAGACCGCATAGGCACACGTCCGAACTTAATCCATTGCATTACCAATTACTATTAGACTTTGTTTAGGACTTAGTCAATATAAGTACATTCATGCAAATGGTAATGTAGCCTTCGTTCTTTGACAACTTTTAAATGTAAAATTCTTCATGTATATTGTATGCACCTTCCTGCCACAGTACTTTCTTTGTGTAAACTGACCTAGCAAATAAAGCTTATTCTGAATAAGCTTTATTTGAATTAAAATATATTAAATTGTTTCTTTATTAAATTGTCTGACCACCACAAACACCTAGACCGTTAGTTCATAACCGAAGTCGTTACATGCACAATGCCAAGTGTCAATATCGTAGACCTAATCAGCGTACTGCGCTTGCATGTACATTTATGCCTAAGAGATGTTTGCTGCGTTGTTGTATGTGTTTGTTTTGTTTCAAAAAAATGTGTGCAATGCTGAAAAAAGTTTCGTATTTTCTGTATCGCATTCGCATAAAAAAGATACAACAACTGACCAAGGAGACTAAATTAGTAAGAAAACTGTTTATGTCGTATGCCTATTTGTGGTTTGCTAAATTAGTGGCTCAAGAAAACAACCACGGAGCCTAGATAAAGTGGGAAAGATAGTGCCCATGTCCGTGATGCTGTTGTTGATAGTGCTGTTGCAGCACATTTGTCTGCAAGTACAGACAGTTTTGACATTAGCACACATTATTTTATGTAACAAAACTACATGATCCACTATACAATAGAAGAGTGCAGTGGAACAGTGAAACTTTGATCTTGATTTCCCTACTAATATTTTAACCCATGGTTTCCATTCTCTCATTTGTGTCAGTGAAGATTCCTGTGGTGCTAGTTGCAGACAGTACGCTAGTGGTGGTGTCTTATTGTGGGGGTCTTGTGCTATTACATTAAATGTTGTGATAAGACTTGTGCGTTCCCAGAAAAGCCTACGGTTCAGATTGACCAACTGGAAAGGGGTAGATTGAAGCCTTTTCTTCCAATGCATGAGTAGGTCTCGCCGCTGTCCACCATGAAGGCATGTTCTTGTCCTTGCACAATAACTGATATTGTGAGTTCTTCTTGTGGTTATAGTGAGAAAGCTGGTTACATTGTTTCCCCCTCAGACCCCCCTCTCCCCCCCAAACTTATCCCTGATGGAGAACAACTCCCATTCCATGCGGGACACCCTGCCACCTCTGAGCTATATAATAATTATTGCATCAGATTAAAGAAACTGTAAACTTGAATATCTCGGTTCTTGTTGTTATTGATCGGCAAAGAAATCTAAGATAAATAAACTATATATGTTACTATTACTATCTTACAGTTGTTATTTATAATACCATCATTGTGGTTATTCATCTTTGTCTTTGCCCAGAAGAATATGTCAGCAATCTAAATGGGAAAAATATTCTATGGACAAGCTAGTAGTATGTGCCAGGTTTGACAATTGAAGAAAAAGTATTGAGGTAGACAGTTTTGGATATGTTGACTGGGTTAATACAATAAAAACGACTGGATGAGTCTGTTGTGTATTCATATTGTTACTACAGCTACCATGATCCTTAATGTTATAGGGGAACTAAAAAGGGACTGTGCTCCCCACTTTCACCCTCATGTAATCTTGCCTCCTTCACTTGATTCTGCGCACCTTATAGGCCATGGCCACCTGTCATGACTAACTGTTACTGTAATGGCAAAACAAAAGCTTCTTACATCTTAAATGCGATGAAAGCCTAACTTTGGTAGTGTCAAAGGGAAGTGGTCCAACTCTAATGGGTAGGAATTGGATTCAGTACTTACACTTAGACTAGTCAAGAGTGAACCATTTACCGGTAGCAGATCCACAGACAGAATTACGTGAAAAAAACTCTCAAGTGTTCAATGCTGATCGAGATGTTATCTCAGTTGTAAAAGCAAAACTGCAAGTCATGGAGAATGCTAAGCCGAAATTCTGTAAGACTTGGTCAGTACCGTATTTTTGGAGTGCAGCTGACAACAAGCAGTTAAACAAACTACAAGAGAAAGGAGTCTGTGGTCCTGTAGAATATAGTGAATGGGCTACTCCAATTGTGTGTATTACAAAAACTAATGGAGAAGTCAGAATTTGTGGTGACTACAAGGTTAATCCTTGGTTAGACATAGACAAATACCCTCTGCCTAAAACACAGGATCTATTTACCATGTTAGCTGGTGGAAAACACTTCACTAAACTAGGTCTTACTCAAGCTTACCAGCAGGTAGAGCTAGATGTTTAATCTAAGCAGTATGTGACCATTAACACACAAAAAGGGCTGTATCAGATCAGGTTACCCTATTGCATCGCTAGTTCACCAGCCATATTTCAGCGTATTATGGATCAGATACTTAAAGGCCTTCCAAGTGATTTCTGCTACCTAGATGACATTTTGATAATGGGGAAGTCTGAAAGTGAACATTGGGAAAATGTGGACCAGGTGTTAAAGCGTTTGAAAGAGAGAGGTATTAGGGTAAACCGTGACAAATGCAGCTTCTACCAAACAAGTATAACATACTTGGGGCACAAAAGTGACAGAGAAGGGTTACACCCTGTCCAAGAGAAATTGGAAGCAATAACCAATGCTCCAGTTCCAAAGAATGTCACTGAGCTTCATGCTTTCTTAGCGTTATTGACATACCATGGGAAATTCATTGAGAACCTGTCCACCATCATAAAACCGATGACAGTGTTGCTCAAGAAAGATAGCTCATGGAACTGGTCCACTAGTTGTCAAGCAGCCTTTCAGAAAGCTAACAGTTGTCATCTTCAGCTGTTCTGACACATTTTGATCATCCTGACTTACAAATATTGGCCTGTGATGCCTCATGTACCTTGAGGAAAACAGAGATCAATTTCTGTTGGTCACCGACAATAAGCCAGTTGTTAAGGTTCTGGGACCAACAACAGGAGCGCCAGCATTAGATGCTGCACGTTGTTGATAAAACATATCATGCATTTCATCATTGCTAGGTGCACATTCTTTACCATATGAAGTCTAATTTCAACACTGGGCCTAGGACCTAAATGGGCATGCATAGAACAAGGACTAGAGGATAACTAACACTTTGAAGAAGTCACACTTAATTGTAGTCAGAAACGAATTAACATTATATCCCAGCCATGAAAAGTTATGCCCTAGTTTAACTGCTGACATGGTCATGAAAGGTTATGCTCTAGTCTAACTGGTGACAAAACCGTCTACTCCAATAGGCATGTCACGAGACTTAATCAAAATGCGACCCCTGCCCTAGCCCTGTATATGTGTCCTCAGGACACTTAAAAGATGCTGAACACAGAATTATTATTGCCCACCCATTTAAGGACTCACCCCACCTGGGGTCGCATTTTGATTAAGTCTCGTGACATGCCTATTGGAGTAGACGGCTTTGTCACCTGGAGGAAGGAGGATCCGTGAGCCAAAAGGGAAGGACTTCCCTGTGCTCCAATGAGGCTCGCAGAAAGTCTAAACCAGGCGATGCCTCCAACAATAGTCATCCAATCAAAAATGCCCTTAAGAACTGTTTAAAAACTGTTGTAAACTCTCGGATAGTCGGGGCAAGAATTTTTTCCGTTCCAACCAAACATCTATCCTTCGTCAGCCCTTCATTTTATCAGATACACAGAGTTACGCATACACTAATACAACGGTTCGTTCTACACCCCCGACCTTATCCGATCTCCAAGTGGATTTTATCGTAAGACAACAAACTCTTTGTCACAGCTTTTGTACAAAACAATTTTATCTTTAACTCTAAATAATTACGACACAGTTCAAACTCACTCTTAGTACTACTGATCAAATTTGGAATTTTAGAATGATAGACAGACTTCAATTAAACAGGTACTGCCTTGCCTTATTTATACACCGGTGTTTTGATCAGGTTTCCAAGAGGAGACGAAGTGGTCCTGAGTAAACGAAAGTTGGGCTCTGTCTAGCAGTCTCCTTCTGTCTGGCGGTCCTCCTTTGCTCCGGATCTTTTCAGAATCAGAATCAGAATCAGAAACCGTTTATTGCCATTGTCAGTGAAATTCACAAACGTAGGAACTTGCTTCGGCGTAGGTGCAACATAAAGCAATGGATAAAATATAAAATATATATAAAAAATATATAAAATGGCATGCATAAAATTAAGAATAAAATAGACTAAGATAGACTAACACTATATACAGAATGTACAGTTGGCAGTGCAATGTGCAAATGAGTAGTGCAAATAGATTGTTCTTAAATAATATTATTGTTAAAGTGGCAGGTGTTACAGAGTGTTCATGAGTCCAACGGCAGAGGGAAAGAAACTGTTCTTGTGGCGGGAGTTTCTGGTCCGGATGGACCGTAGCCTCCTGCCCGAGGGGAGTGGCTTAAATAGTCCATGTCCAGGGTGAGAAGGGTCAGCTGTGATCCGACCTGCTCGTCCCCGAGTCCTGGAGACGTACAGGTCCTGGACGGATGGAAGGCTGCAGCCGATCACCTTCTCAGCAGAGTCTGTCAGGGCAAGGGGGGGCAGGGGGGCTGAGACTTTCCTGAAGTCCACGATCATCTCCACTGTCTTCTGGGCGTTGAGCTCCAGGTTGTTGTCGCTGCACCAGGACACCAGCCGGTCCACCTCCCTCCTGTAGACAGACTCATCGCCGTCCGAGATGAGTCCGATGAGGGTGGTGTCGTCTGCAAACTTGATCAGTTTTACAGAGTCGTGGCTGGAGTTGCAGTAGTTTGTGTACAGGTGTTCAAATGATATGTTTTGTGATGAAATGTTTTATTTACAATACCACAGCTAATTCTACCGTTGAAGCTATGAGGCGTCTAATTGCAGCTTATGGGCTTCCCCAAATGGTTGTTTCGGACAAAGGTCCACAGCTAGTTTCGAAAGAGTTTGAAACATTACATTACCTTACAGTTCAGCCTCTAACGGATTGGCCGAAAGTCTAGAGCAGTGATTTAAATTCAATTCAATTCAATTTATTTTTGTAACGCCCAAAATCACAACAACAGTTGCCTCGAAGGGCAACAGTTTACTCACATTTAAACAGTCACTAGACAAGCAAAAGGGTATTAGCTGTACTTTTGCAAAATTGCATCGATAGTTTCCTCTTTAGTTACAGGAACACGCCTTAATCAGCCACAGGAAGAACGACTTCTGAGCTGTTTCTTTGGAGAAATGTCAGGACTAGGTTGCCACAAGTTACACCTAGGTTTTCTGTGCAGATGCACGAAAAACCCAGAACCGTGTTAGAATCCTACAGCCAATGTAGTCAGTGCTGGTTAAGAATTTCAGGGGAGGGGATGGATAGAAATGGAAATCTGATGTAATTGAACAAGTACTAGGTCCCGTAACTTACCTTGTAAATGTGGATGGACCAACATGTAAGATTGCTACTGAATAGAGTTGTCGAGTTATACAGAGATACAGAAAATGTTAGCGTTAGGGTTAGAGAGTGTGAGATTGTACCAGACTTGAACTGGAAGGAGATTATATTTCTGATGGCAAAATGAACGATAGTGAAAGTGTGAATTAACCTGGTTTTGTGTGGACACGTATACAGGGCTGGGGCAGTTGTCGCATTTTGATTAAGTTTGAGTCTCGCGAGGACACGTATAAAGAGCTAGGGCAGGGGTCGCATTTTGATTAAGTCTCATGACATGCCTATTGGAGTAGACAGTTTTCTTTAGCATTTAAGGTCAAGGTTATAGTGTCTCATAACTGTGTCAGCAGTTAAGCTAGGGCATGACTTTTCATGGTCGGGATATAATGTTCTTCCGTTTGCGACTACGATTAAGTGTGACTTCTGCAAAGTGTTAATAATTCTATAGTACTTGTTCTATGCATGTCCATTTAGGTCCTAGGTGTTGAAATTAAACTTCGTATGGTAAATAATGTGCACCTAGCAATGATGAAATGCGTGATACGTTTTATCAACACTTGCCTGATGTGATTGATTTTGTTGTTATTGTTCATTCACAGAAAATAAAATGTGTAAAGAACAACACTGTGGTTAGACAGGTCAACGTTTTCCGGTGAGGAATGTTGTGTATTCATATTGTTACTACAGCTCCCATAATCCTTCATGTCATGGGGGAACTATAAAGGGGCTGTGCTTCCCACTTTCACCCTCTTGTAATTGACTCTTTCACTTGACTCTGCGCTCCTGATGAACCAGGGCCACCTGTAATGAGTAACTAGTTAATAAAGATGGCAAAACGGAAGCTTTTTACTTTTTAAGTATGCGCAAACAGACATTTCAAAACGCCAGGATACACAGACAGACAGACAGATCTTGATATCCGGGGCTGTCCTGGATCAGTCTAGGACAAATACAATTAGCAATCTTTACACATTCTCCGTTCCACACTACAGGGGTGCCTGATGGCAGCACAACTAGAGCCCTTGCCCCCCAATAAGGAGATCATGGGTTCAATTTATGGGCCATATCCAACATCACATAGTCTCTCTAGGTGACATCTGCATGTCCATTCCCATATTACCATAGATTCTCCTCAGACACCCTGGTCTCTACCACCATCCAAACACATACATGTGATAGTTTAACTGGAAATTCTAAATTGCCCCTAGTGAATGAATGTTTTTCTGTGATAGCCCTGGAATTTGCTGGCCCCAGTAGAGGGTGTACCCCACCCATGGCCCGAAGTTGCTGGGCTAGGCCCCAGTCAACTGTGACCCCCAACAGAAACAAGCACCACTGCAGTCCCTACCAGGGATCAGCAGTATGAATGAATGAGATGATTTTGTTTTAAACTTGTACTTGGTGATTCACATCATTTACTTTTCACAGTACGACTTTTCGCAACAATTAGGTGCTAACATGTCTTCAGCAGTAACCCTGTTAGTTTGTCTGCAGTTATGAATGAAATGAATTCAATAGTATAGAATCAGGTGTTAAAGAGCAATATTAATAGGCTAGTGACAAACACACTTTTGGACTATGTTATAACAGTCAGATAGTTTCTGTTTGTGTAGCATCCACACACAAAATGGAAACCTTCACTGATGGTCTGAAGATGTTTGATTTGCTGTCTTTCAATTCTACATCAGTGCTAAATAGAAAAATGTAGTCAGAAACCAATTGGCTACAGTCATTAGTAACTCATTAGCGCCACCAAGTTAGCAAACACATCCAATAATCTCAATACATTTAAACTAAACTGTTGCTACATGTTATCAAAATTACCAAATACAACCTAAATTAAAAATGTAATGAATGCAAACATTATGTAGACATCTAAAAAAATTGAGATTACATTTGTGTGTAAATTGCAACATGTTTGCAACGTTTACCAGCAAGTCGGTAGTTTTACAGGTGGTTGAGAAGGGGCCTTCAAAGTTGTGGAAAGCCGTTTGTGCCAAAACTTTAAATGTAACGTTCATATACAGACGACATACTTAAACGCGTACAGACATCAATTTGTTGTCTGTACATGGCTGTTCTTAACTTCTGTACGCGTTTGAAGCATCTATGCTTCCATGCTATTGGTTGGAGTCAATATATCGCCCATTTTTGACGTCGGGACCAACATACCCACACCTTTTTGGTGCTGGGACCAACATAGCCACCCCCTTTTGACGTAGTCAGTCTGTACGCAGCACTTTAGTATTTGGGAGAGTCCATTTGTGTAGGGGAGAGAAACTTGTGCACTTCATTTTAGCGATCTTAAATCTATACCTTTTTTGAAATGTGAATATGATATAGTATATAAGTGAAATTCTTTTCTCATTGAGTAACCAGTAGCTTACAAAAAGCATACTATTGTTGAAAATGTCAATGTCACTTTATATCGGCCATTATTTATATATATATATTTTTTAAAACCTTAATTCAATCAAGACTGGTTGGGTGGGGACAGATTTTCTATCTTAAATTGATCTGGTTTCCCCTCAGAAACAAATCAATGTGTAGCACCCAATTTCAAACGTATACAGATGTTAAGAACGGCCGTGCATAAACGTCAATTTATGTCGTATGTACACGGTTAAATATGTCGTCTGTACACAAAAGTTAAATGAGGGGGTTTGGCACAAATGGCCTTTCACACTAAATCGACGTTATTTGCGCGTGGTTGAGACACGCGAACGTCTCATTCTCTGCCCACTAGGCTTGCCATAGTTATCCAGAAGTAGACGTCACACGACTGCCTCCTTAGCCATGGCCTTTTCTGCCCGCCGTATGATAGGTAGCTTCACATGCTTCTATGAATTTTGACTTCACATAAGACGAGGTACCTAGCTAGCTAAATATTTTGCGAGGTCTTGTAAACTGCTTGTCATAATAATTAGCTCACGACGTGGTCGAAATATCCAGAGGGAATGCCTTAACATTTGTTAGCGAACTAGTAGCCACTGAATAGGCCTACTGTAGCTCAAGTTTGCTCGCCGTTGTTGTTTACGGTCCAGCTAAATAGCTATTACTAGAGCCTTAGGCAGGTTTTATCTTGATAGATTTGCGAATCCCTTTGTTTTTTGTAATTGTTCTGTAACTGTTCGAGCTAGTCTACAGATGTTAACTTTGCTCTGTGATTACAGTACGTAGGCACATTAATGAACGACCCTGTGGAGGTTATGAGTGCTGTCGGAGGAGAGCCTTGTTCCACTGACCCATGCAGCAAGAACAGAGAAAATGAGAAGAAGAAGAGGTCTCGAGTGAAACAGCTCCTTTCAGATATAAAGAAACAAGTTGAATTCTGGTTTGGGGATGTAAACTTGCACAAGGACCGATTTCTAAAACATCTGATTGAAGATTCAAGAGATGGATGTAAGTTTACTCTTAAACTCATAACTGTAACAATTGAGTATTACCTCCACAACTATAAGCAACTTCATGAGAATATAAAGAAATAGCTCATCAAACACATTGTCAAGCGCTAACGTATCTGAGTTTTACCAGACACTACTCCCTACTTCCACACCCTTTAGCGTTTCAATTAAGCTTCAAAACAAATTATGCAAAATTGCTGATCTCTGGAAAAAGTATCAAATACTGGCTATTCTCAATAACTTTGTCAAAATTAGATTGAAAAGTCTCAAAATCAAACCAGATTATTCTAATAATGTCTGTTCTACTTCCACACCCTTTACTTTTTCAATTACGTTTTTTGAACCATGACTCAAAATCGCTAATCTACGAAAATAGCATCAAATACACACGTCTCAAATGAGTTTTCAAAAATGGACTAAAACTCAATCACACCAGATTATTCTTATTACGTGTGGCCTACTTACACCCCTTTGCCTTTTCAATTAAATTTCAAAACAATGGATAGTTAGTCTCTGAAAAGTGTAAATACTGCGTAATACAAACCATTTTTATTCAGAATCTGACTGAAAATCTCAATAACACCTAATAATGTGGCCAATTTCCACACCATTTTCAATCAAATTTAAAAACAAATTATCGAAAATTACTCATCTCTGAAAATATTGTCAAATACTCTCTGATCTCCACAACATTTTCAAATTTAGTCAAATCTCATTCACACCTGGTTGTTAAAGTTTACATTTGTGTTTTGCTTATATGATTATAACATAAATTAATGTTTGTTTTATTCATATGGTCATTGATTGAACGTGTTCTTAGTTAGGTTCTTAATTGTACAGTTAATTCATCTGTACAAATTATTACTTCATTTATACTTTTTCATGTTACAGACTGTTAAGGCTCCTCTCTTGGTCTGTGTGTTTCAGTTGCAGTGTGGTAGGCAGGGAAATTCGCCCTGGTCACTAATATATAGATCACAACTGTGAGGTAGAATTAGAGGAAAATTTCTCTCTGTGGGCACACTTTGGCATTGATAGGATGGACACCCCAAACAGTTTTGGTCGATTTCTTTTCAATATGTATAATAATATTAATAAACTCTTATTTTCTATAGCGCCTTCAAAAGTGGCATTTCAAAGCGCTTAACAGAAGGGAAAAAAGCATGCAATTATACAAATAATACTTTGAAATAAGTGAGATATAAAGTGTATAAAAACACACACAAAATAAAAACATACTATCAAAACAATTAAATAAAAAATTAAATATCAGTATAATCAAGTAAAAGCTACCCTAATGAAATGAGCTTTAAGGGAGGATTTAATGAGAAAACAACCTACTGTTTCGTTTTAAATGTCTCCCTGTGGTGCCTACCTTCTGTGGCCAAAGCGGCAAAAACTATGAACAGTATTTTCACACACTTTCTCAATGTGTATTGCGACCAACATTTGATGACATTAAGGTGTAAATGTCTAAATGCTAATGCATATTTTATTTTTAATTTGTGGTAAGTAGTCACAAGTTATTGAGCAAGGAAACGGACAACGACCCCGGAGTCGTATATTCAGGCAGTGTTTTTGGCTACATTTATGGTTTTTGAATGTTTGATTCAATGGGTTTGCTACCTGAATTTCAGAATAATTTGACTGTTGGTTATTATTGTCCAAAAAAGACATGTTCAGTTGTCCACTCTACCGAGAAGCTGTCAAGCTCCCTTTATGAACGCCTTTGTTCTTCATCACTGATCTCTGCTTCTAGCCAGGACAGGGTTAGGGTCACTTTTCTGGACTGTGATGTCTGGTGTTCTTCCAGGCATCTGCTGTAGCCACTCCTCCACTTTGGGGTCACTGCCCGAGTCCTGTTGCCATCACCTTCCAAGCCTTCAACTTTTCTTGGTATTTCTCTAGCTCCATCCATCCATCCATTGTCTTCCGCTTATCCGGGGCCGGGTCGCGGGGGCAGCAATCTGAGCAGGGAGGCCCAGACTTCCTACTCCACGCACACCACCTCCAGCTCCTCTGGGGGGGTCCCGAGGCGTTCCCAGGCCAGCCGAGAGACATAGTCCCTCCAGCGTGTCCTGGGTCTTCCCCAGGGCCGCCTCCCGGTAGGACATGCCCGGAACACCTCCCGAGGGAGGCGTCCAGGAGGCATCCGAAACAGATGCCCGAGCCACCTCAGCTGGCTCCTCTCGACGTGGAGGAGCAGCGGCTCTACTCGGAGCTCTACTCGGAGCTCCTGAACAGACCCTCACAATACGCTTGGGCCTGCCAGGTCTGTCCGACTTCCTCCTCCACCAGCGGATCCAGCTCACGACCAGGTGGTGATCGGTTGACAGCCTCTCTCGAGGATAATGGATCCAGAACCCAGGCTGTGCGTGGAGGTGAGGCCGACTATATCTAGCTGGTAACGCTCTACCTCCCGCTCAAGCTCGGGCTCCTCTCCTGCCAGCGAGGTGACATTCCATGTCCCCAGGGCTAGAGACCGTGCGCATGGCCATGGTCGTCCAGTCACCTGCCCCTGACCGCCGCCCAAAACACACTGCACCGGCCCCCTACGGTCCTTCCTGTGGGTGGTGGGCCTGCAGGAAGGTGATCCCACGTCGCCTTTTCGGGCTATACCTGGCCGGGTCCCATGGTTCTCTAGCTCCTTATGTTCCTTTTTTCTGATGTTGCCATCACTTGGTAATGCCACGTCAACCATAACGGCTTTCCTGTTTATGATACACACGGCGGGAGAAAGCATGACTCTCTTAAGGTACATATGTGTGTGTTTGTGTATATATCTATATAGATATATCTATACATGCATAGATATATAGATATCTGTGTAGCTATATAGATATATACACATATATTCAGAGACCTTAAGAAACAGTCGCTACAGGAACACAGGTTGTTTTCTCAGGCAAATGACAAAGCTGGCTCAGTTAAACAAACGGGAGGAGCTGGCTATCTTCAACAGGCTTGCATCTACAAAAAGCAGTCCTCCTTGATGTTTTTAGTGTAGAATGGAGTGAAATACAACTTATGAACTCACTGCCAGTGAGCGACCTGAGTCTGATTCTGAGGCTAACGTCAAAACGGTGTAACAGGAATGCAGTCTCACTCAGATTGCCGGTTTCACATATCACAAAAATCATCGGACCACCTTGCTAAAAGCAGAATTCACATATTTCTTGAAAGATGCCCTGCTCGACTTTAAGAAAAAAATAGATCAACAGGGAATCACTTTCCCTTTTAAAGGCTGTCATCCTTGACCTTTTTGGTGCCAAATGTACCAAGTTAAAAATCATCAACATCACGAAACTTAATAGCATTGTTAAATCAGCCTAAACAAACAAAATCATTTACAGATTGAGATGAGCATGCTGTCAAACAGCAATTTTTTCAGCAACAGCTTCATAGCAAATTCTGTTTTTAATTGTACCCCGTTGTCAAAACTGCCCTGAAATGGTTCAAGCAAATTGAGTGTCCAACTTTACAATCTCTCATAGACAGACATCAGCCATGCCTGTCGAATATTTGGTTCCTTGAGACGATTATGGAAAGTTTCATTAGTCCCTGTACAGTCCATTTGCAATATCCTTAAAGTACTCCTTTAACGTACACATTGGCTAATGTAAGCACTGGCGAGAGTATCTCAGTGTACCGCACCTGGTGGCGATTTATAGATCTCGCCCACATCCTCTTTGCTGACTCCTGCTCCATTGCCTTGCTAGATCCTGTAAAGTTTTTTATCCATCTGGGCGTAAGAATGACAGTTTGAGGTTAGGACCTTGTAGTCTATCACCAGTCCTGAAAGGAGGCCAATGCACACACCTATTACATAGTGATAGTTGGAGCCTCATTTCTGCCAGGTGCTGTCAAAACACACCCTGATATTTATTGCTGTCTTAATTTTCCCTTAGCTACTCTGCCACTTCAGGGTTAACATCTGCATCACCCTGTCAGTCCTCTCTTACTTTTTACCACAAAAATGAAATGTATAGTGCATCACAAATTTTTCAACTGGTTAAGTTTTGTTGTTACAGTTCTCATCTTTTTACTTTGTGGCAGAATTTTACAAGCAATAAGAATAACCTCTCTCCCTGACATCCTTTGTAAAATGCCTATCCAAAACACATACTTATTGTGTGTTTACGTTTCTGCCACAAAAGGAAAAAGAAAGGTCTACTGGTAGGCTACATTAATACATATTTTTCCATCTTTGTTCACTCTGAGTTGGAAAATTCAGTCCTATAAAAGTAAATGCAAAACACAGACTGGAATATTACTTTATTATATTGTAACACTGATAGATGGAGCCAGTAGTAACATAGGGGAGGGGGGAGAAGAAACTCAACAATGCTACACTTCTTTAATTTTTTAATTACGTTTTCCATTTTTCAGTAGCATTTCTTGCTACTCCATAGCATAAAGGTTTTTTTTAAATCCAAACCGTTTCTATGCCTGTTACTCTCTTGTCACATCTGATTTTCAGATGAAGTGCACTAATTCCTGACTCTTAGCCTATTTTCAGCAGAGCCACATACCTCATCCCTAGCTCATTTGCCAAGAGCAGCATTTGCATATTCACATCAAATGCGACGTTGTTTCTAGTTTCATCTTGAAGATGTCTAGATTTGTTCAGACTTTTGCGGTTCCTCTTTCACATAGACTACTTTCAATCGGATTGACCTCATAATCCGTCATCATATTGTGGAAACGTACATCTATGAATGTGTCATCTCAAAATATATATTGTCAAATCCCTTCCTCTGCAGCTCTGCCAGTACTTTTTCACTCTCCTACCCTCTGCTCCTCTTTCCCTGCTGGCCACTCCCACCTCATCAGCCAACTCTGTTCACTTGTGTACTCAGTAATCAAGCTTTTATTTAAGTCTCTGGTTCACAGACTATTTGCCAGATTGTTTTAGCCTGCATGCAAGACTCTCCCGCATTTCTCTTTGAGCTGGTTTCCTGTTGCCAACCCTGCCTGCCCATGACTAAACGGTCTCTCTGTAACTATTTTGCTTTCTGTCTCCGACAAAGGTCCTGTGGTTTTGGGTTACTGCTTCTGGGTCCTCTCACACCCGTTACATATATATTTAAAGATGTATACAGATACATGTTAAAGGTTTGTATTTATTTATTCCAACGTGTTCAAAGAGTCTCCTAAATAAACTTACAGAAGATGGAAATTTACAGCAGCCTGGCACATTGGAGGGAGGGGGCTCAAAGGGTACACTTATTAGTGGTATCATTCTTCTAGCTCTTTTTTTAGACAACGTACAATTGGAAAAAGTTATGCAGTTCTGTACACAGTCCTCTACAGGACTGTGAAAACCACAAAAATTTCCTAGTTGGAACTTTTTAGATAGTTTACACCCGATAGTGCCTGCCCCCCTTCACTGCAACAAAATAGCTGAATGGAACTCCGACTCGGAATCTGAGCGTCATATTTGACAAAATAGACAACATTCGGTGTGTCATGCGTTTTAGGACAGTTAATGTGATGTTTCCATCGTATTCAAGACTATATATGTATATATCACTCCTACTGGCTACTGAGCTAATTTTTGATGTAGTCTTCATGAAACTAGCTTTTTTTCCAAAAAAACATCTGGTTAACAGAAGTAGCTTCGAGTTAAAGTTTAAAACCTTCAAAAACGTCTAAATGTAGCAAAGATTGCCGATATTATTGAGCACACCTATCTTAGTATCACCATAATTAACCCAGGCATAACTATTTAATGGTATTTCAGAAAAAATACTCAAACGGGTTTGTCCTCCCTACTCAGGTGTGATCAAAGGGCATCCTACCAACAGTTCTGGCTATAAACCTTCAGTGAAGCTTGTGCTTAAGCATAGGCTTGCATGTTAACATTTATTTGTAATTATGTTTGTCAGGGGTAGTTGTTCCTTCCATCTATGCTTATTTGTTTCCTGTTATTTTCATGTGTTATTGTGCGGGTTCTAATTGTCGGCTAATTTCAGTTCCTAACTTTTTAACTATATGATTTATAATTCCTTGGTGGTGATTTTATGTAGATAACATTTCTAAATTACAAGAGTTTTCTTCCACACTGCTGCTTTTACTTCCCCGCATGCGCCTTTCTCATGGCTACAGGTTGATTAGTTGACTTTACAGCTCAAACATTAGTCAAAGCCTAAAAGGCTCACTGCCACTCAATTAAAGGACATCTTACAGGTTAACCACCACTGTTTAGTACTGGGCATATACAGCACTCAAGATATGTATTGTCATTAAAAAATATATATCCAAAAGGGTGTTAAAGGCCATTTTGTGTCATTTTTTAAGCAATGTGGTGATTACCCTCAGTCTAGTACTATAGCAATGACGACTGACTGGAATGAGGTGGCAGGAACCACTTATGATATACCCATCTATTTTCTCTCTCTGTCTCTTGTCTCTCTCTCTGATCAATTATGATCCCTTGTTGATAGATAAAATGTCTCATTTGCAATTAATTTCTTCTGCACTGTTGCTTGTATTCCCCAGTTTGAGTCTTTCTCATGGCTACAGGCTGATTAGTGTAGCACTGTATATTTCTGCAGTGGAAAATGTACAGATCTGAACCGACATTTTGTAATATTTATTTTAGATGTCGATTTATCAGTGTTAACAACCTTCAACCGAATGAAGAAGATGTCAACTGACTGCAAACTTATTGCAAGGGCACTGAAAAGCTCATCAATAGTTGAGGTAAATGTAACCATTTTCAACCATTTTATCCTGATTTCTGAAATACCAGGTCTTCGTAAGCAATTCTCATGTTGTCCAGTCTCATAGATATGGGTATGGATCCATGTATTACCTGTATCTTTTATTTTCCGTGCAAATTTAAAATAAAATAGTTAATATATTTTGACATTTCAGGTTAACCTGGAGGGAACAAAAGTTCGAAGACAGAATCCACTGGGAGATGATCCAATAGATGTTGACACTCGCACAGTCTATGTGGTACATATTTCAGTGCAACTACATTTTACTGTCTGTTAGAACCTGCCAGTTGACTTACATCATCAACATACATTTGAACATTTAGATTGATACAGGAAACACGGGACACTTCATGCTAAACAGCAAGAAGTTGGAAGATGGTTAGTTTGAATCGCAATTCTAGCTAAATACTGCTAAATACACCTAAGTTAAAAGGCCTTTTATTAAGGAAACAAGTGCACAAAATGACGCAGTCTGTGATTAAGATACCAGTGAGATTCACAGATACAGATGAATTACTGTGATCAAATTGGTGCCATGCGCACACATACCTGGAATTATAGTAGAAAACCGTGCCCGCAGTGATGTTAGTGACACAGATTTCTGACTTTTTTATTTGTAGTGCAGTGCCTGGTTATGATAGTTGGCTTTGGTCCCTTCATTTCCCATAATTACCTGGGCCCCATTCACACAGCACGTAGCCCCATTCCCCTTCCAATCACCTCCATGTGCTGGGCTGCCGAGCCACTAAAGTATTATGCGTTCAAGTTTTTTGAGAAAGGAATATGTACTTCCCTTCTAACACCCTGCCACTAGGTGTGCATGTAATAATTTAAGTAATATTGCAATGTAGGTAATGTTGTGACCTCTGACCTACACTAGTGTCACAGGCATTTCCTAGTTGCACCTTTCAAAGAAATAACTTATGTTATAAGTTATAAGAAACTGCTTAATAACAGTTTCTCAATGACTAAATGAATGAAACATTATAAATAGACATACATATTTTTCTCCTGGACATAGCCAGGAGTTATGTGCTGACAAGCTTAATGTCACAGGATATAGATCACACAATGTTTATTATATCCAGACCTCTTCACCGTTCGTATTACTAATAACCAGCACAAACATTTACCACAGAATTAATTACATGTACAGGATGTAAAGGATGAGCAAATTGTCATAATTGTAGGCCTAACTCATGTGATGGAAGTTTTTACATCAGTAAACACATGAAATCATTAAACAACTCTCCAATCTATATAACTGAAAGCATTTCCACTTCATATTGTCGTTCTGTTCACTAGCCAGCGCCATTTGAATATTGCAGCTGAATATCAGTGGTAGCCTTAACGCGAATCAGAATTGTATTAATTTTTTCCTATAGGCTACACTAAGTTGAATGTCATACCTTTGTTAAACCTCTCAACAATCCTGTCAAATTTGCCTCCAAATGCCAACATACAGCATATCCAAACTAAATTGATAGCTGTTCTTGAACTATTTGGAAGGTATGCATGTTTGTGGTCTCTTTGTAAATGGGGCAGTCTGACGTTCTTTCCTCTGTTGCTTATCCAAACAATGTTAATCCCGGCACTGCACCCCGTTAGGTTATAAAGAGGATGTATGACAAATATGAACGTTGTAGAATGTTGGGTTCTTCAGTTGAGCCTGGGAAACTACACCATTATAATTTGTACACACAGATTTCTGTCATTAATAGACAGATTCATCTTAAAAACATGTATTGCTTGTTATTGTTTTCAGTGTTGTGTATCTGTTATTAGGTCACTTCCCTTTGAGTGCATAATGATAAACAAAACTATGTTCTACAGGAACTTCTTCCCAAGGATATCAAACATGGCTGGATAGAGCGGGTCTTCAGCAAATGTGGGAATGTTGTTTACGTCAGCATCCCAAAATACAAGACCTCTGGACAGTCGAAAGGTTTTGCTTTTGTCGAGTTTGAAACAGACGAACAAGCACAGAAGGCTATAGAGGTGACTTTAACTACTAATTGATAAAACTACAATGTAAAAACGTGCAGTACATCTTTTTATTGTAAACGTTACTTCTACTGATCATTTATTAATACATAAAATCTAATCCTAAAATAGATGCTAAATAATCCCCCTGAAGATGCTTCCAGCAAACCTGGAATCTTTCCCAAAACCAGAAATGGAAAGAAAATACCCCTTGAACCCACTGAAAATGTCACAAAAGGTTAGTGTTGTGTGTAATAGAAGAAGTTGAGTACATAGGTATATGCAATTGTACAATGAGTACCATCCATTTTATATGGTTCTTAATGGCGCAATACTTAAGTTGAGTTGCACCACTTCAACATTTATGAGTCTTTATATAACTATCTCCTTATATTTCACTCTGTTGCAGATGAAGCAGACCAGAAAAATAAGTTGCCAGTGTTTAGTGCTGAGGGAGAAATGAAGTCATCAATTAAGTTAAATAGTCAGGAAATGGTGACTAATGGGAAAATGACAGAGATGATAAATAGACAAAGGCTCACTGCACAAATGATCGGAAAAAAGAGACAGCGCTCGCAATCATCAGACAGTTCGGAGTACCATGTCCAGGATGATCTGCCATCAAAGATCAGCAGGACAATTAAAGAGGAGCAGTCTCAGTGGGAAAGACAGGAGTGTGACGAGAAAGGTAAAAAATGTAGTGAGTTGAGTCTTACTTCAGTTGCAAGTGTGCTTTAGTTACTGACACCAAACTGTGGTATGATTTGGTGAACAACAAAAAGTCTGAGTTGGTGACAAATAAACAACCTTAGAACTCCTGAGCCTCCCCACAATGAGAAGACTTATGAAGGGCACCCCCCCCCAATTTATCCCGATAACAATAGGCTGCATATCAGATAATTGCACATGTTCTTTACAAAATACATTTGGGAGTGTAACGGACTACCTAATACACTAGACAGCTTCAAATACTGCATCTTTAAGGGTGCATTGAGGCCTGAGCTACGTTGCTGGTAGCTTGCTACATTTTCTGTAAGCAAAATTGTATTTGTAAACCTTCTCGGCTAAACGACACTCACAGCTGTGCCAAAACAGAGACATTTCTCTCACATCACTGAAATAAAGTGTGTTTGATCATTGCAGAATTGTTGCCTAAATTAATCATTAAGTGAATGGTAAATGTAGGGTTGGTGTGCTTTAAATCTCTTGTTTTTATTGTAAAATGTGTAGGTTGTGTTCAATGTGCAGTGACTGACCTAGTGTTGCAAAGACTTTATGAACATCTTTCTTAATTCTCAGATATTGTAGTCAAAAGTGATAAAGACAAGAAGAGGGAAGACTGTCAGTTGAAAACCAAAAGAAAAAGGAAAAAGAAAAATAAGGAGAGACCGAAGATAGGAGATGAGGGAGTTCTGCTCAGAGTTATTTCCAAGTAAGTATGCTGACCAATAGCACAGGTATTTCAAATTCGCTTGTAGAAATGTTGTATTAAAATATGAAGCATCTTATGTAAAATAGTACAAATACTTTGAAATGTAGATTAAAAGACTTTTCCACCTCCTTAATGTATTTGAGCTAAACTATTATTACAGATTCACAGAGGATGTAAAAGCTGATATAGCCTCACCTTAAAACTGATTGAAGAAACATGTCATAAACTCTGCTTTGGCCAGTTAGACATTGACTTTATCCCTCGGACATGTGTAAAGAAGTAAATGCAGACATTTTCATGTGTAAAATCCAATGAAATAAAAAATGCTAATACATGTTCAACAATCATCTCTTATCCAGTTTTGAATGACAGACATTTTATGATGTATTTCAAGTTTGCAGATTATTTTTTTCCTTTTCGGTTGTAAAAAACAAAAAAAGACAAAATCCATAACAATCAAAGATTGACAAAAGGGAGCTAACCTAAATAGTTGTCAGGATTAAAATGATGTGTAATAATGGGGTATATGTATAATTTAGTGGTAGATTATTTTGTCAAGGCACCCTGTTTGTTGCTTTGTATAGAAACAGCTGTAGCAATCCTGTTTCTTGTGCAGTTTTACTAACAGATAGGAAAGTAGATAAAATTTTAACAACCCTCTATTGTTGTATTTAACTATTTGTTCTTTCTTCATCTCTATCTATCCCTCTGTCAATTTGTTGTCTGTATGAAGGCATGACTGGCTTGCACTAAAGCAGGAGTATCTGACCTTGCAAAAACAGAGTATGTCAACATTAAAGAAATGCATGACCGAGATCCACCAGAGGGGGGAACAACAACAAATGGAGGCAAACACCCTTCCCCAGAAGGAACAGACACGTATGTTCCTCAGCTGTCATCTCTCTCATTCCTTAGATTGGATGCAAAAACTAGATAGTAGTAACTTGTGTTAAGGATAGAGCTGTAGAGAAATCACATTTTTAGAATGGTGATATGTCAATTGCAGCTCCCACAATTAAGTAAATTTGTACGGTTATGTCTTTGTCCTGTAGTTGATGAGAGCGATAAAGCTGTTAAGGACAAACCAAAGGGGCCTCTCTTCGAGTCTGGAGTCATTGTGAAGATGACGCACACAGTGCCTTTACCTGGAAGGAAATGTATAAAGGTATAATGACAAAATGTGACAACTGAAAATCCTTAATACACTGCTATATCGCTATATAGATGGATGTTCACAAATTTGTTGGTACCCCTCCACAATGTATGATTTTGTTTTCCAATACAAAATTCTCAACATTCAACAAAAAAGTGTGGACAAAATGAATAGGACCCATAAACTAATATTTAGTTGCACAACTTTGAGGCATTGTCTGAAATGAAACGTTTGACCTTTTTACTTTGCAGTCAATTCAATTCCAAGACCATTATTATTTGACGTTTTGTAGATCTATGCATTTTATCACTCAATATTTTTACATTTTCTATATCACACGGGAGAAGCTAATTCATTGCTGTTTTACTCACATTGCGGTTTATTTGCTGCCATCTGTGAATTCTTCAAGTTTTTTCCTTGCTTTTGAAGGCTGAATTTCACGTTTATCAACAGATGTTGGAAGGATGCCCTTGCTCAAGTCTGTCATTCAGCTAAACATGATATAGCCTGAATCAGATGTATAAATATATATTTTATATATATAACTCACATTTTCACCTTGAATTCTTCACAGACATTTCTGATGGCATCTTCACCATTCTCTTGAATAATTCTTATGATTCTCCACGGCCATGTATGTAGCATTCCACCTAGTCTGATTTGGCCCGATGAGCTGGAGCTTGCATTTCTCTTCAACAATTTCTGCCGCCATGTATGATTGACCTGAGTTGTTCCACATTGCCTGGCATTTCCCAAAGGCTGCACTTGATAGCCATTTGTATGTGTCAGTAGACACAGATAGAAGTTGGTCTAGAGACCTGCTTTTTGGCTATGTACATATAATTAATTGAAAAAATGATTGTCAACATGTGCTTGGATATACGTTTAATGTGTGTGTATTGTAGACACAATTAATTCTGACAATTATTGTGCAGGAGGTACTCTCAAAAGTTTCACCTGTGCTTTATGTGGATGTCATGGAGGGAGATACTGAGGGTTATGTCCGCTTCAAGTCTCCAGAAGATGCCACGGCTATAATTAACGCAAAAGCAGCGCTCCAAAAAAAGCACAACTGGGAACTGGCAATCCTTTCTGGTATTATATTCTTTTTCTTTTTAAACACATCGTTATGTCTAAAATATCATAAATTCCATGTGTTTGAATAATGGACTTCCACAAATGAACTGCCACTCACATTAATTTATCTCCTGTGACCTTCTAATGTGTCTCATTGGCTAAATGTACAATTTGGACATAAATGGACATTTCATTAATAAAATGGCATTTTGTAGTGTAAATGCTATGGACAGCTTGTGTCTTTGAAGCGTAATTGATTGAATATTGACCTTGTCTGTTACTGTGTATCTATAGACAGCAGTGTGACTGAGCCACACTAGCAAGCAACACAGTAAATGTAACTTTGTCTGGAATAATAATTTGCTTTAAATACTTGTGATGAATACTTGTGACCTGTGATGTTTGATGTCGCCTGTCTTCTCATTTGATCTGACCACAGTATGTGGATTTTTCAATAATAATAAGAGCATATCCATCTGAAAAATCTAAATTTGAGGTGTGTCAGGAGGTGTGCGAGATGTGACGACGATGTCGCTGACATAGATTGTTTTGGTCTATCCGGTTTAACCCATTAGATACGTTTGTGTTGTGAATTTATTTATTTATTTTTAAGAATGGGGACTCATGGAGGATCTTTTGACAAAATGGCAAACTGTCATCAAACTGACATTCCCAATAACTCTTCAGGATGAGAAGACTGCATGCAGCACTGACATAGCAGCAGTTTCTTTCACTATTTACAAATTATGTTGGTTGTATCCAGGCACAGACCTATGTGGTGGCCAGTGCCACCCTAGAGTGAAGCTTAGCCACCCCTCTGGCCACCCTAAGCAAAGCTGTCAAGTAGTAGGGTGAACACTAGTGCCCAGACTTGATAGAGTAATTATGGAATTTATGGATTACAGGGGACCATGAACAAAGATACTGGCAGAAAATATTGGTGGACCGCCAAGTCAAGTTGAACAGACCAAGGGAAAAGAAAAGGGGCACAGAGAAGGTAATCTTTGTCTTTTTAAAATGTATGCTCCACCAACTTCTAGGATGTCTCCTTTCTTCAGTCTATTTTCTCCTTTCATTTATAGCTGACTTCCAAAGCAGAGAAGATAATCATTGCCAGGGCTAAGGAGGCTAGTAAGCACATACGCTTCCTAGAGGATTGATTGGAACGATGAATGGCTATGGGGATCTACGTGTATTTTCTTCTGTATTTGGTACTGATTTAGTTCATTAGGTTGATAGCCTTGTTTTAAAAATACAAATTCCAAGACAGTAACCCCCAACTAGCTTTTCTAGTTTTTAAAACTGTGTAGATGCATGTAAAGATGGAATAAAAACCCATTGATACCATCGTCTTGTTGAATATGTGCCATTTGCGCAAAAAATGAATTCATATACATTTGCATGCCGCTATTAATTCTTCATTACATTTTACAGCAATTCTTTCCTTGAACATCATGAAATTAAAACATTTGGGGGAATATGTTTTTTATAACATCTTCGGGTCTTCAGAGTACAAAAGTACAGTACAATAAAACTGATTTGAAAAAGCATGCTTTAAATGATAAATGTATTATTGAGAAAAAGTAGTGCACAATGTCCATGATGCAGTGGTTGAGGACGATGTCTGTGTGACTCAGATGACAGATTATGATGCAGATGGTTGTTTTTGATCCCTAATTTTCACAGTCACAATTTAAATTATCGAAAGTACTTGTTCAATTTCCACACTGTCTTCTCACCTGTGCACATTTATAAAAGCATATTGTTTTGACAAACATACAAATGCAAACTAACGTGCCAGATCCTTAGAAAGAGTTGCATCAACTGAGGGTCAGAATACCAGAGGTTTGTGTTGTTGCAAAATTATACTTAAATTGGTATCTAAAGATGTGTGCTAACGTGTGGGACGTCTAAAAAGGTGTGAATCTAATCCTTAGTTTTTATTATTATAATTTTTTTATTGTGACAATTAATGATAAAAGGACCAAACTGTGTTTGGTTTATTAAACTAGTCATGAAGAAGACCACCTTTTTCAACAGTAGCATTGCCTGTGGCTAAACTAGCCATGGCTACGAGGCCAGAATGGCTAGTAGGTCCAGGATGGAGGGTGAGGTCAACCCACCCTTTTCAGAAAGCCTCTCTAGCTTGGAGGAATTTGTAGCAATTAAACAAGCATGTACATTTAAAATATTATGGTTGTTTGAGTTAGTCATTCACTGCAATACCAATTTTACCTTGTCATAGTTGAAATGGGCATTCAGTGAATCTCAGTCCATTGACAAATCTTAGCGATGTCTTTCATTTAGAAACTTGTGTTGTAAAATTATCAGTTTCATAAAAGCTACATTTGTGATTTTGCCTACTGGTGTTCTGGCCCAGGAACATAAATGCAAGTCACATAGATCTCATGCTAGTTCAGCTGTGTGGAAATAGCAGAGAATAACATTTTTTAAAGGCTATTGGGAATGNGTCAACTGTCTCCGGAGTCCCACAAGCCAACCAGGCTTGATAGGACTCCTTCTTCAGTTTGACAGCATCCCTTACTTCCGGTGTCCACCACCGGGTTCGGGGATTGCCGCCGCGACTGGCACCAGAGACCTTACGACCGCAGCTCCGGGCCGCCGCATCGACAATGGAGGCCGAGAACATAGTCCACTCAGACTCAATGTCCCCAGCCCCCCCCGGAATCTGTGAGAAACTCTCCCGGAGGTGCGAGTTGAAGACCTCGCTGACAGAAGGCTCCGCCAGACGTTCCCAACAGACCCTCACGATACGCTTGGGCCTGCCAGGTCTGTCCGACTTCCTCCTCCACCAGCGGATCCAGCTCACGACCAGGTGGTGATCGGTTGACAGCTCCGCCCCTCTCTTTACCCGAGTGTCCGAGACACGTGGCCGGAGGTCAGAGGACACGACAACAAAGTCGATCATCGACCTTCGGCCTAGGGTGCCCTGGTGCCACGTGCACTGATGGACACCCTTGTGCTCGAACATGGTGTTCGTTATGGACAAACTGTAACTAGCACAGAAGTCCAACAACAAAACACCGCTCGGGTTCAGATCGGGGGGACCGTTCCTCCCAATCACACCTCTCCAGGTGTCACTGTCGTTACCCACATGGGCGTTGAAGTCCCCCAGCAGAACAATGGAGTCCCCGGTCGGTGCACTATCCAGTACCCCTCCCAGGGACCCCAAGAAGGCCGGGTACTCTGCACTGCTGTTCGGCCCATAGGCCGATACAACAGTGAGAGACCTGTCCCCGGCTTGAAGGCGCAGGGACACGACCCTCTCGTCTACCGGGGTAAACCCCAACACGTGGCGGCTGAGCCACGGGGCTATGAGCAAGCCCACGCCAGCCCGCCGCCTCTCCCCGCGAGCAACGGCAGAGAAATGTAGAGTCCAGCCTCTCTCGAGGATAATGGACCCAGAACCCAGGCTGTGCGTGGAGGTGAGGCCGACTATATCTAGCCGGTAACGCTCTACCTCCCGCACAAGCTCGGGCTCCTTTCCTGCCAGCGAGGTGACATTCCATGTCCCCAGCGCTAGAGACCGTGCGCATGGCCTCGGTCGTCCAGGCACCTGCCCCTGACCGCCGCCCAAAACACACTGCACCGTTCCCCTACGGTCCTTCCTGTGGGTGGTGGGCCTGCAGGAAGGTGATCCCACATCGCCTTTTCGGGCTATACCCGGCCGGGTCCCATGGGCAACGCCACTCTGGGCGACATAACGATTCTCCTCAGTTTTGTCGTCATAGGGGTTTTTGGTGAACCGCACTTACTCTGGCTAGTCACCTAGGACCAGTTTGCCATGGGAGACCCTACCAGGGGCTTATTGCCCCCGACAACATAGCTCCTGGGATCATTCAAGCACTCAAACCCCTCCACCACGTTAAGGTGGCGGTTCAAGGAGGGGAAGTTCGACACAAATTTATTAATTTACTTGAAGCATTTCACCAATGACAGCTGCAAACCTGGTACATTTTAAATCAGGATTTGCTATGAAGCTGTGGCTGAAAAAAGGTGCTGTTCGACTGTGTGCTCATCTCAATCGCAAGCTATAAGTATGTTTCTGTCAAACAGTTGTTAGCAATTCTAACGTCTCCTGTATCTAGCATAGAAAAGATGGCTGCAGTTGTAGGACCACACATTACTACATGGAAGGAAGGTGGTAATCTCATAATCAGATGACCTAGTCTGCAGGTTAGTTACAAGATAACAGATGAGAGCATAAATATTTTTGTTGACATGAGTGGTACTCGTTTCAGAGCAGTAGCATACAAACTGCTGCAAATTCAATGAAGTGACCAAATTTACCACTGATGTATTAATTTCCAATCTATGGATGACTGGTTGCCCCTATACATTATAGACAAGTTTGCAAGGTAAACAGTAACAGATCAGTTTAGCCTTTTAATACAACAAGTTAACACATTTCGAACATTAGTTGCTACATGTGAAAAATGAAAGCTCTGAGGTGAAAGGCTTGGTGACGAGTGTGACGAAATGTGTGTCTGGTGTGAACAGCCTTGTGCCAGTCCTTGCCGATAGTGGCAATTCACGGCATTTTTGTTTTTCACATGTAACGCTGACGTGGTACATAACCACGATACATAAGCATGGTATAGGGTGTATATATAGGAAACATGTTATTCCAATAGCATCAACAACACAGCACAACAACATCCCAGCATTGATCCTTCTTTACGTTGTCTTTGTAAAATTGATGCTGAGGGTCTAACAACTCCCTGTGCTTTTTATCCATCCATCCATTTATTTTCTTCCGCTCACCCGGGGCTGGGTTGCGGAGGCAGCAGTCTGAGCAGGGAGGCCCAGGGAGGCTTTCTCCACACACACACCTTCTTTAGCTCTTCCGGGGGGATCCCGAGGCGTTCCCAGGCCAGCCGAGAGACATAGTCCCTGCAGTGTGTCCTGGGTCTCCCCCGGGGCCGCCCCCAGGTGGGACATGCCCGGAACAACTCCTGAGGGAGGCATCCAGGAGGCATCCGAAAAACAGGTGAGAGGACACAACAACAAAGTCGATCGACCTTCGGCCTAGGGTGTCTTGGTGCCACGTGCACAGATGGACGCCCTTGTGCTCGAACATGCTATTTGTAATGACTTTGACTAACACAGAAGTCCAATAACAAAACCCCGCTTGGGTTCAAATCGGGGGGGCTGTTCTTCCCAATCACTCCTCTCCAGGTGTCACTGTTGTTGCCCACATGGGCGTTGAAGTCCCCCAGCAGAACAATGGAGTCCCCGGTCGGTGCACTGTCGAGTACTCCTCCTAGGGACTCCAAGAAGGCCAGTCACTGCACCGTTATTCGGCCCATAGGCTATCACAAAAGTGAGAGAGCTGTCCCCAGCTTGAAGGTGCAGGGACACGACCCTCTCGTTCACTGGGATAAACGCCAACACATGGCGGCTGAGCCCCTGGGCTATAAGCAAGCCCATGCCAGAAGGCCACCTCTCCAACTCCAGAGAAATGTTGAGTCCAGCCTCTCTCGAGGATGGATCCGGAACCCAAGCTGTGCGTGGGCCGAAGCCGACTATATCTAGCCAGTAACGCTCGAACTCCCGCACAAGCTCGGGCTTGTCAGAGCCACTTGTCAATATGGAGTCCCATCAAGAGTGAGGTCAGATTGTGGAGGTCAAAACACCCTGGTTGCTAATGACTTTGTTAAATGGATAGGGTCTTGGTAGCCACATCAGTTGAAGATAGGTTCATAACCAGCGGATTGACATTTATCATAGTCCCACAGCTGTACAGAGAGTCTTTGGGGTCGATCCATACACAGAGGAGAGCGTGGAAACAATGTTGGGAAGATTTGATATTCAGCTCCCTCAGTTGCAAGCTGAAGCTGATAATGATGATCTAGTCTGGGCTGTCATAGTAGAGCCTCCTCCGGTTGCTCTGATTCCTGAACAGGAGCAAGCTCTTCAGAGTGCCTTGACCCCTGTCAAGTATTTCACAGATTTAAAACTGAAGTTTCAAAGCTTCTGTAGAGTTTTGAGTGAATTTGGCATTGGACAGTGAACGTATGTGAGTCATTGTGAGTCATACACCTGAAGACAAGTGTTGTAGCCAATAGTCTGTATGTTTCTGGTAAAGAAACATAAAAGGAATGAGGAAACACATGTAGCATTGAGAGAGCTATAGCTATGAGGGAAATTGGCCAGTATGTGTTGTACTTAAAGTTTAGCAGGAAGGCTTCATATGTAAATGTGTAGAGCAGCAGCGTGGCAAAGGTTTGTGGGCACGCTGAGAGATCCTAGAGTGAAACATGTTTAAATACTTTACATCAATGTGTGATCCATGAAACGGGAAGCAACAGTAATACTTTGTATAATGTAGCCGCGTTGTGTTGTACTGTATGTCTTGGGTTTTGCCTGTAAATGAGAACTTAGTGCACTGTTAAGAGACAACTGTAATCCTACATGTATCTACAATGTTGGGTGTGTTTTGCGATCAAACCAAAAACTCAGTTGCAGTGTTTATTCAGGTATGCAAGACTTCCACTTCAACAAACTTGTAAAAACATTTTGTTAACTTGTTGTTATAGCCTAGTAAAATCCATATACCACAAGCCCTATTCTGTATACATTGTAGCCTGTGAAAGTGCCATTAAAAGACCAAACATAAATGGATTGCATAAAAATTACAGTGCAATTACTGTGAGATAAAAAAAACAAAAAGGCCTGAAGTACCATTTTTAAAACAGTTTCATGGACAGGGGAAACAAAAGTGCAATTGAGTAACTGAAGAAAGTAACTGAAGTAACTAAAGATAATTAAAGAATAAGCTAAGACAGGTAAAGTTCAACAAGACAAAATGTGCATGCAATACAATAAAAGTATGTACAATCTAGAGTGAAAAAGGAGGTTAAAATAAATGAAATAAAGAAAAAGTATGTACATTCTAGAATACACCCCCAAAACATAATAGTTCCACCTCCATGCTTGACGGTGGGCACAGTGTTCCTGGGGTCATAGTCATAGCATTTTTCTTCCTCCACATATGACGGGTAGAGTTTAGGCCAAATAGTTCAATTTTGGTCTCGTCCGACCACAGAACCTTCTCTCAATCACCTTGTACATCTTTGAGGTGATCATTGGCATACTTTAGGTGGGCCTCCACATGTGCCTTCTTAAGTAGGGGTACCTTTCGGACACTGCAGGATTTTAATCCATTGTGGTGCAAAGTGTGGCAAATTGTTTTCCTGGTGACTGTTTAATACCCAGCATCCTGCTAATGTTTTTGTACCCATTCCAGATTTGTGCAGGTCAACAATCCTGTCTCTGAGGTCCTGAGAGAGTTCTTTGGTCTTACACATGTTTGAGAGTTTGGAATCTGTCTGCTTGTCTGATTCGGTGAACAGGTGTCTTTCATACAGGTGATTAGTTAGAAAAGGAGTATTCAATTCAGGTAACAAGTTGATTGGGAGTGTCTAACTGGTCTGTGAAAGCCAGAACTCCTAATGCATACTAGATCAAATACTTATTTTCCTCAATGAAAAACAAATCAATATATATTCTTTAGAGTTTTTTCTGGATTTTCTTTTTGATATTATGTCTCTCCATGTTAGAATAGATTTACCATTAAAAGTATAGAATTATCTTGTCTGTATTAGTGGGCAAACCAACAAAACCAGCAAGGGACAAATACAAATACACATATTTCAATATTTCTAAACCCTGCTTAATTGTCATTTTATTTGTACAATCTCAGAGAAACCAGTCAAATATCACAAACCCAAGGGCTTGTCGTAATCTGTTGTGTAGTGAGATGTTGATTGTTTCTCATGAGTTATGTGGGGAACAGATAAAGCTATGCTTTTGAGTGCCTTTTTTGTTAGAGATCACAAACAGGTAAACCAACAATTCACATGGTAAGAAAAGAATGGCAAATCTTAGGATAGAGGAACAGAAGCTTTCTGGGATTTTACAGATAAAGGCATGCAGTCTGACAAATTCTGCTCAACAGATATTTAAACTTATCTCTCATAAATTCCGTTACACCAGCATACAACGTAAATCTGCACTATGAAAGCAATGTGCAACACCCCCCCACCCCCACCCCCCATGTATTTCAAGACCTGTGGTGTATCAATTTACTGCATCTATTTTTGTTTCAATTTTCGAGAGACGAACATTGACTTTAGCATTAAGTATAGACATGTTTTATTTCAACAACATGAAAAGATACATACAGCAATAGCTTCTAGACTTATGTGAGCTTGCACAAAAATGTAGCATGAAGTTCCACTATTCAAAAAAGACGGCTTTAAAGTTGCAACAACTGAAGATTTACAGATATGCAATTAATGTCACGAGTCTGAATTTGATTAACGTCATCGGCATTACTTTTCTCATGTGATGCTGGTTTAACGGTACAATTGTCTGAAATTTACTTGATTTTCATTTAGGTTTTTATGGAAAACAAGACATTTGTAAAGATGGAAAAGAGGAAAACTATAATACCCAGCATTCCTATCAGGTCATTCATCCGGAAAAGGAAAGTGCATGGATTTAATTGTTTACATGGTCCATATAACGTCAAATTCGCCGGGTGTGTATATATGCAATTGCAAATTGATATTCAGGTGTAAAATATGTAGGTGACTACGTGTTTCGGCTCGAGTCGTGGACGCCAGGCAAACTATCTCTGTCGCAGCGTTAGACCACCCACCATCTGTAACAGAGATTGACTGAAGAAGTGGGACAAGTGAACAGATGGCGCGTCCAAGCTGTCCAACAGGGACAAATAGCCTACTGATGAAACAGTGTAAAGATTGAACAAAGAGGTCAGTGTCAATCATTGTAAGGTTTGTAATATATGTAATTTAAGACGAGATGCGGGAGCGGTTTGCATAAAATAAAAAATCTTCGACAATTTATCGACTGCAGACTGCAAGGTTTATTTTATAATATCTTTTGCGCGTTGGCAGACGATCGAACTAAAGTATAATCCAGTTTGATTGTCCCATCAATCGGTAAACAATGGTTGACAACCGTTACGCTACGGCGTTGGTCATCGGTTGTGTTCTTAGCATACTGGCCACCGTATACCTGTCGGTAGCGGTTGGGACGCAACATTGGTACCAGTACACCAGTCCCACGGTGCGCGGGGAGGCTAATGTTTCCGAATTGCGCTCTCTGCATGAAGAGTTTATGGACGGAGAATTCGACGAGAAAACCTACAGCGACACTCTTTTTCGTCTCAACGGAACCATGGGCCTTTGGTGGCGGTGTGTGCTGGTACCAGCGCACACCCACTGGTATAAGGAACCAGGTAGGATTCCCACACAAAACAAACATATTATGCATCAAGGGCGTATATCAATATGTATTTACATGACTGTCATGTATTACAGTATATATTACACTTTGTCCAACTCATCTGGTTCCAGATGCGAAGATGGAATGGGAATGTGTTGGCATTACTTTGGCACAGCAGTTCATCCCCAAGTACAAAGAACCAGGGAATCACAACAGTGGGGAAGACATGTTGCGCACCTGTGAGACGATATTCATTTAGTCATTTATTCATTCATGTGTGCACAATTATGGTCATACTCCCGCCCAGATTAAGTACTCTACTCTTGTTTGATATGTTATGCCTGGGCATCCTGTGATGAATAGAGTAAAACCTTTTGTGCAATTTGTTGTACAGCATTAGAAAAAACTATACAAACAATAACTCAATCTATCACAGTTCACCCCCAAAACATTCATGATGTATGCATGCATAACGCACAAACATGTGATCTTGAATAATTACTAGAGCAGGGTATGTTGACCAACCAGACATACTTCTGACACATCACAGATCTGTATAAAGATAAATTGCTATCACTTTGTCATCACCAAAATAACATGCTTATGTGTTCAGACCTATGGAGGTGCCAGTTTCTCCTGCCACTGGTGTCTCTTGGCCTGGTTGTACTGGCTGGCTTGATAGGTTTGTGTGCCTGCCTCTGTCAAAGTCTTGCCCCAACATTGGGCATAGGAGTGCTCCACCTGTTGGCTGGTGGGTAACATTCATTTTTGAATCTTTCTCTGCATTGAATGACTGCCTAAATCTTATAATCTTATAATATGGCAACAAACTATCTGAAATTTACTTAAACTAACTTTAAGAAGACGATTGAATTGTTTGATAATAGAACTTGATAGTTTAAATAAATTCCTTTTACTAGTCTGAAGCGATTCAATAAGTAAATTGCTTTGAATTGTAATGAGCAGGTATACAAAAATATAAAGAACAGTGACCCTTTTTCCACCAAAGCGTTTTGGGTGCTGGTTCGAAGCCAGTGCTTAACCTCGAACCAGTTCTTTCTCTTTTGACAGCCTGAGAACTGACTCCGAGCCATGAAAAGTGATTCCTAAGTAGCACCAATACATAGGTGCTAACCACTTTGTAAAAAACACTTTGACCGCCATTGATTTAAGTTTTTAAGATTCATATTTTAGTTAAATGGTATGTTTTTAAATCATTATCTAAATCAAAATGTGTAGAGAAATTGACAATGCAGTCACTGAAATGTGCTTATTTTATTGATAAAACGGCTAATTTCTAAATTTGCTTCGACTTTTCAATAATTTAGCTTTAGTCTCATGGCTTGCATTTGGCGCTACAGTGCTACTGCTGCTGGGAAAGATGAAAAGTATACATGGACGTAATGACGTGGCTCCCAACCGGCTGCAGCACCAGTTCCCCACTATCTCCTGGTTCACATTGGTGGAAAGGGTTAAGAAAGTAGCATTGGCGTAAGAACTGGGGGGACGTGTCTGCCTCAATATTGGAAAATGCTGTATTTGACCCACCCAAAATCTTACCTTATACTGCAGGGACAAAAGCTGTATATTTGGAACTTTTATTTTGAAAGTGCAACAGAAGATATCGAGTTTTATCAGAAAATCTGTCCTCCCATGTCAAAGTCAATCCTACGAAAGTAGTAACTCGCATATGTTTAACTCCCTCTTCTGGCAGGACTGTGTACACTAGCCACAGTATGCTGCTACCTGGCTGGAATGGACCTCCTTCACAGAGTGTCGGTGCTCCCTGACAAGGTGGATGGATCTCTGGGCTGGTCCCTTTACCTGGCTCTCATCTCCTCACCACTGCACATGATGGCAGCAGCACTGCTGTTGTGGGCCGCACGCAGCCACAGCCAGAACTACTACCGCATGACAGCTTACAGGGTAGCTTAATAAGCCCAGTCAGAGCACAGAGAATTGTTAATCAATTTGACAATGAATGTCTGATTCCGAACCAAACTCTGCACCCAATATCTAAAAAAAGTTATGCTAAAAGTGGTGAAAAAGCTCTCTTTAGTAGTAGTTGGTAGTCAAGAATGGGCATTTATTCTTATTTGATGAATGTGAAATGTTAGGGGGAAGAGATTGGTTTGGAATTGGAACTTGATGTGACCCAGAGGCAAATGCAGCCTGTTGGACCTAATAGCATATGATTGTTTACATGTCAATTGCTACAAAGTAGCAGTCACAGATACAATAGGAGAATAACATAATACAGAGATCTGCTTCTTCAATCATTTTAGTGTTGCTTTTTACTTTATTATTTAACATTGTTATGGATGAATGATTGTAATTGGCATAAAGGTTCTTGAAATCATATTTTATTATACTTATCAGGTAGGACTACAGAAGAGCACAGGAAGTAACAATCATACTATCTACAGAGACAAGTGATCTAACTAAGGGAGGAGGAGTAAATGTTACCTAAATGTTTGCTTGGTACAACAAGATATTTGTTTAATATTTTCAATAATGTTTTTTGGTAACTTAATTTGTTGGTTTTCCTGTAGTATTTATTTTAGAATGTAGGCTAACACGTACATAGAGTGGAGGTTGTGACATTGTTTAGATAGTTTTCCACATTTTTGAATATCTCCATATTCTGCCGTAGAATGGTGTACTATTGAATTTTGCTCAGATACTTGTCAATCAATAAATTTCTTAAAACATCATACATGCATCTTGTGGAGCCCCTTAACAGTTTCCTCAGTAAAAAAAAAAAAAAATAGATGTATATAAATAGATGTAACAATCTAAAATTCAAAGATTTCAGTGAGATTTGATTAGGATTTATTTTTATGAGCAATTTGAAGGATTTATATGTATGTGTGTTGTTTTTCTATTGACATAATTTAGTACATTGCTGTGCTAATATTTTGAGTGAATGTCACACAACCAAAATTATTTGAAAGATGAATCTTAATATGAGTCAAAAAATGTCTGCATGAGGTAAAAAGGACTGCCAATGTCATAAAGTCTATCATGTATTCAGAAACACTTTTAACACCAGCTGTGCAATAGGTCATATAAATAGATTAACATATTAGAAACAGCGTCCCCAATTATAGTTTTTTCCCCCAATTTTTTGCCAGCTTCACTTTAACTGGATTTTACAAAGTAAGGAAGGCCTGCTCTAAAGGCAATTGGCTGGAACAGAAGTGCTGTAACTTAATTAGCTGGAAAGTAGCAGGCTGCTCCAAAATGATAAATTGAAAGGCCCTGAGCTGCTGGGGTTGATAAACAGTTCTCAGGGCCTCATTAGCATACACATGTTTATAGGGGACAAAACTTATTTTACTAAAATTATATTATCTATTGTATCTTTAATAGCATTTAAGCCCGGAAGGAACTAGACCTCATACCAAACCTTGCTGTACATGTAAATGTCGTACTCATTTAATCATTAGAAAGATTGTAATCTATGTATCCAGCAAATAAATTATAGGAATGTTCCTGTGTGAAATGTCACTAATATTGTTTGACATAAATGTATGGATGTGCCTAAGTGACTTTGCTGTCAATGTAACATGTACATTTTCAACTGTACACTGAGTAGTAGCATGTGATCATTCAAAGCATTTCAATGAAGGTATTATTTTAGAAAATATAGTGTCTTTTTTCCCATCAACATTAGCCACATGCCTGTGATAGTAAAAATGTAGATTGTCCAATGCCAGAGCTTTATTAGTATGGCTCAGATTTTTTTTCCTGTCAAGTTTAACGGAAAATCTTTTCTGCAGTACATTGTCATCCTTTCTTTACCTGTTCTCATGTTCTCTCTAACTGAATGGAGGGTATTTCCACATTCCTTCTCCGTGCCAGGGAAAGTGCAATGCCCTTCTCATAGTAAGCACACTCGTTGATGAAGAACGGGTAGAAAGGCTCAGGCCCCTTGTACATCAGTGTCTCCCCTGAGAAGGTCTGAAACAATGGCTCATTAGGGTTGAGGAGGCAAAAGTCACGATCCTGGAAGAAATAAGTGGGACATTATGACCACAGGCAAGTTCCATCGCTAGAAAGCTACTTCTAAAACGTTAGAACTGTGCAATGACCTCTCAGCTTTGACCCAACAAGTCACTCTATGGAAGTGCACAACTTCTCATGAAGTCTGTTTTGTCACACCACTATTACCTGGAGTTGGGGATGAACAGCTGCAATGATATTGTGGGTCTCTCGGTCTCTGGGGTAGTCAACATTCTTCACCATGGTGTACAAATCCACAGCTCCCCCCTCAAATTGCGTTCCTGAAACAGAAAAAGTACTCATACTTCTGCTCATCCATTCCAGAGTTGTGTCAATGCAGATTCTGTTCTCTTCAGCCACTCCTAGCCTACTCCTGGTTTAGGTTTACTCTGTGCATTGCTCAGTATGTTCGTGGGAGGGGGGGGCGGGGGGTATACAGTGTTGGTCCTCCTGTGTTTTACTTTTATCCCGTGAGGGCCATGCATCCCCGGGGGCAGGGCCACCTGTGCTAACACAATCTCCGCTCCACCATTATTTCCATAAATGAAAAAACACTTTGTATCGCAGCTATAAACTGACAAGGACATGAAAAGAAGACTGGTCATTGTCATCTCCATACCTGAGTTAAAGAGGCGGACCCAGTCTAGCATGTGCTGAACCCCTTGTTGCATCATGGTGAAGATGCTGGACCTTACAACACCGTGTGGCTGAGGCCCAATCTCAATTGCTGCCAAGAAAGACAAAATACCAAATGTTTCAAAGCTTCCACCAGTTTTATGACTGCAGCCTCTTTTGAGTGACTTGGACTGAAGTTTATGTTCAAATCAAAATACACCCAGTGCAGTGACTCACCAAAGCCATGTTTGCCCACAGAGTCAAGGGAATATGCCTCACTGATTGAAAGGTCAAAATGAATGTACTTCACATCTGTGTCAGGCATCGCCCTCTGAAGATGAGAGATTTCCAGACATCAGACATCACTTATTAGGTTTTGGCCACTCCATTCTTTGAATTTCACAGCAAAATTCAAACAGATCAATTAATGTCAGGAGTGTTTACGTATTTTTCATGAACATTCCTGGAATTGTATTCACACTTTAAAATTAGCATAACTTTCAGTATTGTTTGCTCTTGCCTGTAGGTATCTGAAGATGTGCAAACAAATCCAGTCACAGTCTGAGTAGGAGATGAGGCACAAGCCCATGTTAGCAGTGGTGTTGTGGAGGTCGCATATCAGATCCACTGCCTTAGGACTCCCTTTAGGACCCAGCTGAGAGTTCAGCTCTCGGGACCGCACTATTTCATATGGCGTTTTGTCAGATGTTGTGGAGCTAAAAAGGCAAGAGAAGGGAAATGTAAAAAAAAAAACTAAGCAAGAAAAATGGAGAGAGAATTTAACGATCCAAACAATCACTCCCTCCATCCATCATCATCATTACCACTGTCAAAAACATCATCCTCACTATCATAATAATCTACACCTCTCATCATCGTGCTCCATATATCAGCACCATCACCATCATACTCAATATCAGCACCCCAACCGCAACCGTAACTGTCGACGTCGACGCGGCCCCCCCGTACCTTAGGGTGGCATGGGTGAAGCAGCGGTTTAGGTCGGTCTCCATATACCTCCGACCCTGCTGGACGGCTCGAGGATTGGACATCACTGTAACAATGGAGACCAGCTCGTCCTCCTCTACCATCTTCCTCGTTTTCAGTCGTTCTCGCACCAGATACACCCCTGACAGCTCATTACCGTGGGTACCCCCGCACACGGCGATGCGGGAAAGTTTTGGCAAATACACCACCTTCTCCTCCATCTGATGAAGGGACCGTGCGCAAAAATATCTCTGGAATATTTGGGTCCCTCAAGATTGAAAAGGGCGTTAAAATGTCTTCTCCACTGATGCACCCTAAAAGACACAAAATGTCTGTTTTCTTATCCACTAGAGCACCTTGGCCTCTACTGGCATGAGGACAAGCACATTACATAGGTCATAATGTGTTTGGGGTCAAACTGTACTTCAGCTATAAACGTTTCTCAGGTTTTCTCAATTCTTTTCTCAATTCTTTCTCAATTCTCAATTCTGTGCTTGTATATCTTCCATGGCGAATAAAACCGATTCTGATTCTGATTTACAGCCAGTCAGTAGGCCGACAGTGCAAGGAAATGTAACTGCAAGTAAGATGGTGTTCCACCCTTACCGTGGACAGCAGCAGTGTGGCAGAGCAACTTCACCTGAAAACTGTGGATCTTAAAATGGATGTCTTGATGGCCAGACTTGGAAATGGGGGACATAGAAAGGTTCAAAACAATAGCCAGTGTTTAGATTCTACTTCAATCACTGCAATTCAGAAAATTCCTCACAAAGACTCCCCTCACATTCCCCTTGGTATCCAATTTCTTCTTTCTCCCCGGTTTTAACGTGCTTTCACTGATTCAGCATTATTTTCTCACACACTCCCTTTTCCCCCCCTCACATGTCCTGTTCTATACACTGTTATGGAAAACCTGGCTCGCTGAGTGCCTCCTCTTCACTGTTTCCGTCCTGCTGAACCCACATGCGTTTAGACGAGAAACCAGGCTGAAACGAGTGTCGCCGACTCCAGCCTCTCTTTCACTGTTTCTCAGTCCCTCTCCACGTTTAGCCAGCTTCAAAGCCCCGCCCTGCCCCCCCATCCTCCCCTCCCCCTTCCACCACACCAGGTCACTCTCTCGTCACTATGTATAGGATGGTAGCTTCTAGTCAGCCATTCAAAAGGGACTCAAAGCAAACCTGCTGGCATGACACAGGAGAGGCCCTGGGGACCTACTGTACACACCAGGCCGTACATCCGATATGGTGGTCAAATGAGATGTTCCTCTTCCTTCAGTCCCAAGAAAGAACTCTTGACTGGTCAAATCCAAGCAATTCTTTTGTGAATGACCAATGAATTGGTTGAAAAATATAATAATCCATTCATTTAAGATGCATTATATTTGTCACAAATCCTTGAAATGTAATACGGACAGTGATTTTGTGAGTTGAAAGGATGGAAGAAAGCCATGCATTGTGGGAGTTTGCAGCGTAACTACTTGGAGCAGTGTAAGCAATAAGCATTCAGGCTGTTCGCAAAAAGCATTTGTTTTGCTGTTTATTTCATTTTCAACATCTTAAAGGATTCTCCATTAATGTTGCACAGCCTGTACTGAACAAGCAAAAAAAAAAATTTTTTTTCTATGTAAGTAACTCATTTGGCAAGCACATTTTATTTATGTTATCCAATTAATAACAGTGAAAAACATAGGAAATAAAAATAAAAATGAATACAAGAGTATGAAAAACACTTGTTACAGCAACTGTTTAACATACCAGTAAATGTATTTAGACATTTTCTTAAGACAAAATACATAACAATACTCTGTCAAGTGCCTGGCAACACAGTGATTAGTTTGGAAAGGAGTCTCCCTTTATACGAGAATTAAGACATTCTTATTAGGTTGAAAAATCCTAACTGAAAGAAAGAGTGCAGAGACCTTCGAAGTTGATGCTAGCGACAAGCTTAAAACCATTTCATACTGTTGGTGCTGTTCTAGTGCTTTTCGTGCATCAGTTTGGAAGACTGGTTATTGAACCAGTACTGCATTTAACTGTAAAGTTATTAGGTAGCCTATGGAATGACTGTTCTCACCATAACCAAAGCACAACATTTCACATCTTGGTAGTTTAATAGTGTTCCCCATTTTTTTTAAATTAAAGCTACAACAGTATCCATTGTCTTTTGTAAATGATAATACTGTACTGTGACTTACACACCAACACAATATGCACAGTGTATGTAGGTGTGCAGTTGAGAGATGTATTTACTGTTAATCATGGATGTTTCGCTGGTAATTCTCCAGGGTAACTACAAATGGAGCTAATGAACTGGTCACATAACCCGTCTAAACAGCCTAGACAGTCAGAAGACCAGTATCACCAACCACAGGTTTAAGCAGTTTTTTTCCAGCAAGGTTAATGAGGGGGAATTCTATCTTACAATTATTATCACTATTATAATACAATTTTCTATACATTTATAAAATCATAGTTATTTTCAAAAATGCTTATTTATTCTTCATTTTAAGTACACTTACAAACAAAATTGTTATTCAAGTCACTCACACAGTAAATTCCATAATTTTTTGGTGTCGAAACACACTTGCATATGTACGAACTTGTCAGATCACCAAGTCTATCTAAATTGATTTTTCTTCTGTAAATGAATCCCCTTTTCTGTATCACATTTTCGGTCATCAAACCTCTTTCGCTTTACAACACAATCATTTTAGCTTTTACACTCAAAAAGTACAGTGTAAGGTAGACTGCTATTTTCAAACCCAAACACAACAGCCTATGCCAAACACAATTTAGCACTAACATGTTATGCAATTTATTCTTTCATGGGCTGAATACTACATAGTGAATTTGATTGGGTAGGCTTGGTGATAATCTGAATTCGAGCTTTACGTTCAATGGGTCTTTTTCCCCCCAACTGCCATTTTGTGAGTTTGGTACACTGAGCCTACAGCGAAAGAACCAACAAAAATGAGAGGCCATTTTGAAACTACGATCCACTACAAAAGCACAATACTTGCATATGCATAAGCACTAAAAGTTAATTGCACCATTGTATAACTTCCATGAGCATAGACTACACAAAACTAAATCAAGGCCTAAATAATTATGTTGAAAACTGTGACTAAAGTGAAACAGATACAGTATTCTAGGCCCCTGTTTGATTTGTGTGACAGCAGGTGTGTAATGACAGCAGTACTACCTTGTGATTCAGAAAGCCTCAGGCGGAAGAATAGATATGTCCTCAAACACGCAAACACGCTCACAAAACACTGGATTCCTTCAGATCATTAAAGACAAAAATCAAGAAAAGAAAAGACAAATCTGGAGGAAAAAAAGATGAAAGAAGAACCTCTCACGACTTTTGGAAGGCCACCGGTCAGTGTTTTTTTAAAACTTTATTTTAATAACATTTACTATATATCAGCCATAGTCGCCCTCTTTTGAAAAAGGATGGGCATGGCCTAGAAGCAAGACTGTGTATGAGAGAACACTACAGTATGTCTCAGGGGTTGAGAAAGCGCTATCGGCACAACATGGTATATGGGAAGGGGGGGTCGACTGCCCCTCCTCTTCTCCTCACCGAGAGGAGGGGAGAGGGAGAGAGAGAGAGAGGGGGGGGGGGGGGGGGAGAGAAGGAGGGGATAACGGTTACTGAGACCGCCGAGACCCGTTCCATTTTGGTCTCTGATCCCTTTGTTTGCGATCGGAGTGGCATCAGCTTTATTCAGCTCTTTTAACTGTAAAAGCTTCAAATGTCTTACCTTGCATTTTTGCCAGGGGGGCCTCATTCCAATACAGTGCAGAGGAAAACGGGGTCTAGGGACCCAAATAGAGCCTGGTCCCGTCCCTCCCCTCCCCCAAAGGAACCAGGCAGGACTGCAGCCTCCATTCTTGAGATCTCTTAGAACAGAGATTTGAAGAACCATCAGTGTTTGGAGGAGGGGGGAAAAGGGAAGGTGGGGAGGGTAGGTGAAAAGTGGTTCAACGAAGCCAGCTTTGGTCTGGGAGCCCTTTCCAGTCTAGACAGGATGAGGTCAGAAGATCTGGGGGCAGTCATCCCAGTTGCTGCCCTCCTTGGCCTCCCAGTAGCCTCCCTTATAGATGTGAGTGGGTTCGCCAGTGGTGGGGTCCTCACAGTGCTCAAACCACAAAGCCTTGTAGTTGTCCTGGTGAGTGCCTGATGATGCAACAAAACTAGCTTTACTACTTCTGAGAACAACTGAATGTGTGAGTGGAATGTGATGGAATAGTGAGTGCTCAGCTAAAACAAGTTGCACACGAGAACCCAGTGAGGCCACAGAAAGTGAATGTGGGGAAAAAAAAACACAAGAGGAAAAGGAATAGAGAAAGGCCAAAGAGGAATACTTGCTTTTCAGAGAACAGTCAGTAAAAGAGTCCTCGTCGATGGCTTTTGGGAGAGAAAAGGGGTCACACACAAAATTTGTGTTGGGGTTCTTCCCTTCAATTCAACTTTTGCTAATGAAACAAGACTGAAACTTTAAAAAAAGAAGAGGACTCAAAAGGAAGCGATGGGAGGCAAAGCGGGCTCTGGCTTACCCTCTTCTGACTGGCTGGTAGAGCGCTGGCTGGCCGCCTCACGCTCCCTCTCCCGGCGGACGCTGCGCTGCTTCTCCTCTAGCCTCTGTTTCTCGGTGTTGGCCTCGTCCCACCGCCCTGCCTCCATCAGCCTCTGGTCGGGGCGCCGGCGGCTGTCCGTAGGAGCCACGTTCTCCTCCATCTCGTTCAGGGTCAGTGCCAGAGAGGTGAAGAAGTACATGGTCTCCGCCGCCTCTCTGCAGGACAATAAGGAGGGCGACAATGCTGGTAAGCTCAGCAAGCGCTGAGAGTTTGTGTCTCGTTGTTATGAAAGAGAGGAGGTGCGCGCGCACGCACGCACGCACGTCACTCACGGCAATGGATTCTTCTTCCACAGTTCCCTGGCTTTGAGGGTCTGGTAGACGGTTTTCTGTTTGCCTTCTGTGCCGTTCTCGCCTCCCTTGCTGCTCTGCATCACCCTCGAGAACTCCATCTTCTCATCCCAGGTCCCAGACAGCACGTAGTGGGCCTTGCCATCCTTGTCCATCACCACACCAGTCACCTACATGGGGGAGAGGGAAGACAGAGAGGGAGAGCAAAGGGAAGGGAGAAGGAGGTGATGTGGGGGAGGAGGATGTTTTCATGCTACCCTCCTTCTTAAATGGATGTTAAACATCCGTCCACACCAGAAAAGAGCTCCTACTTCGGTCGATGATTCAAAGATGGCATCCGTGTCTCCTACCTTTCTGGCCACATCTCTGGAGAAGTAGCTGTAAGGGGCGAACTTGAGATGGCAGCGATCCCCTGTGGTGTGGTTCACCACGTCTATCTCTCCTGACTAACAGTGAAAAGACAAAACCATTGAGAAATGTCTCTTCCTACTTGCTTTAGTTCATGATAAATACCAAAATGTTGGGAGTAAAACATTTTTTCAGTGATAGTGTTTTAATTTTAAAAGATTTTGTCGTACCTGGTCGATCCACAGTTTGCCCACTATGATGTTGTGAACTGTGGTGGTTACTTTCTTCCAGGTGTAGTGATTATTGCCCTTCTCAAAGATGGCATGGATGGTTCCTAAACAAAAAGGAATCCCAAAATACTGAACTTAATCAAGATGTCTACCCCAATATGTGGCCAAAACTCCATTAAAACTGTACAAAAAGAAATCCCACAAACAGCGTGAAAATGATCTCCACAATATCATTACCATCTATACATAGCATGTGGGAGTATCCATTACATAAAGCTCTAAACCCTGCCCATTTTCATTTCAAAGCTTTGACTGATGGGAAGAAATCCCATGCTTGTCAACCTAAAGGCTGAGAGATATAAATCCTACCCCCTCTCTACCCAACATGACACTTAAGCCATGATTAACGTGCATAAATCCCATCCTTATTCAACCTAAAGGCTGAAAGCGACGAATCCATCCCTACCCAATATGACACTAAAGCCACAATTATCTCACTCTCACTCTCACTCTCTCTCACCTAACGGCATGATTGACAGGTATTTGCCCCTGAACTTGCTAGCGACAGCGATCTCCTGCCTCAGGATCCAGCCTCGGTCAGAAATCACATGATGCGCCGCTGCAGGGGGATGATGGCTCACCTGGGGGAAAGAAACGTCAAATCCCTTTTACAACCACAGTCCCCATATCTCAAATTGACACAGAATAAACTCCCACTAACCAGGAAGAGTTGTTGAAATGCAATGGCTAGTCTGCCCTCTTGGGAGGCATGATTAAGGTCCTGGATCACAACAGTCCAGTCATGGATTTGAGGCTGTAATACCTCGCGTGGGACTAATATCAAATTTCCCACCATACACATTTTATCAAACTGCCACGCCAGATTCTCTCGGTCTGATAGCGATCGCTTGCCATGCATAACTTTATTCCCTGTCGTCTCCATTCAATTCAAGCCACTTTCCGAACAGGGGCCAATTACCCTCCTCACCTGCTCACACAGTGAGCGGTAGCCGCTCTCTCTCCGGCGGTCCAGCTCGTATGTCTCCCCCAGCAAGGGGTTGAAGGGCTTGCCGGTGCGGTGCACTGTGGTGGAGTAGGACGACACGGAGAAGGCCGCCACATAGCACAGCTGCTCCAGGGAGCTCTGGCTCTTGGCAGCCTTGTCCAGCAGCTCGTGGTACTCCAGGTCCTCTGACAGGCGCTGGAGCATGGAGATGGGCTCATTGAAGTTCACCTATCATTTTAAGGCAGGGGGATGATACCATCAGCTTGACGTGATCCCCTTTCGATCACATCAGATCTTTTGGTAGGGAGGGTAGTGTTTGCTGTTGTTTTGATGTTACCCTCTGATGTTACATGATACACTTCTGCTTTCGTGTCCTTTGCTCTGGATTTTTCCTGTTCCTGCTCTGTTCCTTGTTTTGTACTTTCTCTTGCAGCCTTTCTCCCCTGTGCCCTCCAAATGTATTTCATCACTAATCAGAATATCATTGTACACTTGAAGGTGTTCCTAACGACTTGCCAGGTTAAATAAAGGCTAAATTGAAATTATTACAAGGTTTAACCCTAACCATATCCATAACTCTAAAAAGTGATGATGGAGTCCCTCTTGTGAAAGTGTATGTTTCATGGATTGTGAGGATGAGGAGAGCCAGGTGTGGTACTGACGGGCATGGGGATCTTAGACAGCTCCTTGCCGATGCAATTCTTCATGATGCTCCACAGGTTCAAAGAGTAATTGGGCTTGTCGGGGATTCGGGTCCGCCTTTTCCTTACTGGCTCCAGCTCCTGAGACGGCGACTCCTGATTGATCGCCAACGGCTGCTCGTCAAGCTGTCAACCAATAGGGAGGAAACGGTTGCCATGACTATGAAACACGGGGATTTAGTATATCATTATATATTTTTAACAAGTTTTGGCTGTTGAAGAGTAAACTTACGGACTGATCATCAGAGCACATTTCACTGTTGAACCCACTGACATTACTACTCGACCTCCTGAAGGAAAATTTGTGGAGAAACATGAGATTCAGGATACAATGTCTGATAAATAATCGTGACAGAAATGACATTAAGTGGCTTGGAATTATATAAATTGCGCAATTAGGAATTCATTTTTCTTACTCAATCTAACTCAATTTTCTTTTCCCAATCATGTACAATGCTTCATAGTAAATAAGTCTTTTTTTTCTTATTCTACACTTGGGTAAGTGCAATAAATCTTATAATATCATTATGAAATCTGATACAAGTTTGTATAGAGGATGATCCCAATCTGCATAATGACTGTCAAAGTACAATGTAAAAGATGGATTAAGAGGAACAGTGACATGTTATATTCATCTAATACTAGGCTGCTTGTATGGAAATAAGAGCATAAAGACCAGTAAACCTAATCAAAAGATCTAAATCAATTAAGAAAGGACATTAATATACATACACTTTTCTCTGTACTGGTAGTGCTCTACACGGCTGTACTGGTACTGCTCTACACAGGGCTGTACTAGTAGTGCTCTACACAGGGCTGTACTAGTAGTGCTCTACACAGGGCTGTACAGGTAGGGCTCTAAACAGGGCTGTACAGGTAGGGCTCTAAACAGGGCTGTACAGGTAGCAGTCCACGTACTTGTGGAACTGAGGATCTGCAGGCACAGTGATGAACTCTGGAGCCTCCTCCATTGCGTCAAAAAACTCATTGTCATCGTCCTCATCACTTGCCTCTCCCTTGCCTGAGGCTGAACCTGGAAAGGCAGGAGAGCACAAACTTGATTCTGCTTATTAGCTTCTGAACTGGTAGCTTACATGACACCAGCCTCAACTGACACTACTTCCTTGTCTGAATGCCATCCATGAAGTCAGAGATTAGTCAGGGGTTTCCTTCTTGGGGTCTTACCCTTGTTGTCAGCGGAGGTGTTGACCTGCGAGGCTCCCCGGAAGGCTCTCTCCAGGTTGTTGTGCTGCTTGGCCAGCTGCTCCAATGTCTCTTCCAGCCTCACCCTCTGGTCCCTCTCCGCCTGCAGAGCCTTCTGCCAGCGCTTGCTGTGGCCCTGGGCCAGGGCCAGGAAGTCTCGACATGCCTGAGGAACGAAAGGAGCCTCGTTGAGAGACATTACAACACATTGTCGAACACAGTCGATAACTTAATAACTCTGACACTCCCATCTGCAGGGAAAGGGAATTATTGGAAATATTACAACAACATATAATAGAAGAAGGATACTTGATAGCAGTGGAAACAGCCAGGCTGACCTGTGCTTGAACCAACAAATGTTCGCCGCTGTCCCATGCAGTCCAGTCAAGAGTTACAAAAACGGTATGAGGGGAGGTTACACTCACATTGATCATAGCGTTGGAGGTGATGCGGAACAGCGTGGCTCTCTCAGTCACCTGGCGGATCTTATCCCCAGCCTCTCCTGTCAGACGCAAGCTATCCAGCTCAGACAGAGATCTGGAGGAAAGATGGCAAACAAACACAAGGGTCTCTGAAACTAAAAGTGCTCAACCAATCCTAGCACCAGTTACACAACCGATGCAGTGGTCAGCTTGTCAAAATATTGTGACACGTATTGTACACCCAATATCATGATACGTATCGAGTGCATTGTTACATCCCTCGTTCTAGCAATATTATAGTGCTTACTGCTTAGGAATAATATTCATTTTAAAAAGCACATGTTGCATATTGTAATGAAAGACATCACATTTCTCTGCATTGAAAATATGCCTAGGTAGCGATGCAACTCATCCTTTGTCCCATCTCTGCTCAAAGCTTTCGATTTCAGACTGACCTCTGAAGGGCGGAGCCATGTTTGGAGATGAGGTCGTTGCATGTGCTCAGATCTTCCACCTTGCTGCCCAGTGTCCGGAGGGTGGACTGGACCTCGGAGCTCTGCGCCCCTCCGCTCTGCCCCGGCGGTGCCGAGCCAGAGGATGGGGAGAAGTCATCCCCCGAGTCGTCTGGAGGAGAGGGGGGTTCGGGAAGAGACTTGGGTTTAGACGCTTCAGATTTAATACCGACATCGCTTTAATCTCCGATATTAGAGGAGAACTTGCAGTCTTTACTGCATCAGCATATCAAGATGCATATCAGCATATCATATCAAGATGAACGCCAAAGTCAAACTTAAGCGTAACTTGCAACTACTATTAACATGTAAAATACTCTAGATCCAGTCTTGATCGTTCCAGATCCCTCTCTCATCCTCCCAGAGTCTCCTACCAGACTCAGCCTGCATGCGTGCAGCTTTGGCCTTGGCCAGCTCCAGGGCAGTGATCCAACGCTGGCGCTCCACCTCACAGCTTGCCTTCAGGTGGTACGTTTGCGCCCCCCCGTTGGAGATGACGAAGTTGCAGGCATCGTCCACGGCAATGGTCGCTGTGGCAAGGTTGATGGTGCCCCGACACGTGTGCCCCATCTCTGCTTGGGTCCTGATGGGATCAGAGACATACTTGTTTAGTATAGAAGTACTGATGACTGGACACACCCCCCCCCCCCCCCCCCGTGATCATTTGGTAATCATGACGTATTATACTGTTGTATGACCGTCATTTGACATCTGAAAATCATACCTGTAGTACGACAACAAGCCATTGCTCAGAACAAACCACCTCCTCTGGTATCCCTTGATGTAATTAGTCCATTTAAACACCCAGCCTTTATATGTGTCACCAGCTGGGGTTGGAGTAGGGGTCTTTGGCTCCGACATCATTGCCCCCCTAATCACTGTACTGTGATTGCATGACAAAGATAGAATTTGTATTAATAAAGTGACTTGCATATGCAGCTATTGGTCTGAGCCAGCACCCTCTAAATGTGTCATTACCAATAAAAGGCACTGATATATTGTCAGTGATAGAGGTAACCATTTGGTAATGTTGACTTTAAGCAAAGATCAAAGGGCAAGCATTTGTGTTACGTCACACAAACTTCTAAAAGCAACAATCAAGACAAGTTGATAGCTAATTGCTCCAACTAGCTAGAGAGTATTAGATAGCATACACAGCAAGTCCATTACGTATACGTATGGTAGTTCCATACAAGCAAACAGTTTACAAAACGATTAAATGTTAATTGATAAACGACTTAACTTATGAATAACGATGCTAAGTTGATAGCTGAATGGAGAAACATTGTCTTAACCGTCAGATGAAAGTGAAATACAAATAGCCTACATAGTTTACTTCACTTACAATTATTATCCTTGCAATGCTTTAAAAACGCCCCCTAAAAATGTACAAAGTGATTACAGATGTATTAGCAACAATTTAGTTAACGTCAATCAACGACAAAATTAAGGGGGTGGGTAGGTATTAGGTCTGATTGTATGGTACTGTATACGTACCCTAGACGATAGTTCCCTACTATGATCGTTAGATGCGGGCGTCATACTTGACTCTGCACTGCTTAGAATAGCTACTGCAACTAGCCTCGGTAAATGTGGGCAATGACCTTTCCTTTAGAAAGATAAGAACGGCTAGCTCGCTCAGCCGACAATGTTCACTTGCAATTAGCTGGCTACTTCATGTCAGAGCGCAGTAAAAAATATTAGGAAAATAACAGTTATCTTGCTAAGTACTCTGACAAACAGACGGTAAGGCCGTACTATATATAGCCAAATGCTAGCAAAGCTAACAAGCTAACTGTTTACCTTGACGTGTCCGAAATGTGAGATCAGGCAACCAGACACCCGGTGAAGTCACGGCTAACTTTGACACCCATATGCTAACAAACAAGCTGGCTAAACGCTAAGGCGTAACATATGTATTAAACTTAAACCAAATATCTCACTAGATTCTCGTTGAAAAATGTAAACCAAAAGTGCTAAATATAGTTTTCAAGCCTCATATTGCCTAAATTTCGACATACATCTACAGTCTAGCTAGCTACATCTAACTAGACTAACGTTAGCTCATAGGTTAACACCCGGTGCCACACTGTTCTAGTTCCTCCAAGAAGTCTGGAGCAAAATGTTCCTCCTGATGTCATCGTTGCTCGAAATAGTTAGGTGCTAGATTAAGCGACTAAAGTACAAATATTGAAGAACAGATTAGAGTAATTTATATTATATGAGAATAACATAAATAACATCGAATAAAAAAAACAGTCCTTTGCATTTCCATGGCTATCTCGTGTAATAAAATAGCTTTTAGAATTATGTGTTGCGTATGGCAAAATGAAGGCCCAACGTGATATTTTATTTTATGGAATCAGCTCCCTGTTCATGTTAAAGAGGCCGACACAGTCTATATTTGAGACCAGGCTTAAACATTTCTCTTCGAAATAGCTTATGGACAGGCTAGTAAGGAACAGACATAAAAACATACCGTTTTCAGCCATACTGACATACATCTTATTTCACTATCTTAGTTCACTATAGTCTGTTCATCGCTATTCACAAGTTTCGCTCCCCCGGAGCTCTGTCCTGGATGCTGCCCTGGCGATGACTTCACCCCAGATGCCCCGCCTCATCTCGTGACCTGATCTGTGGACCCGGGTGCTCATCAACTGTCGGAGGAATGCTTCCTACAGCAGACGAGCTGCTCTCCTCAGATCCACCTCTCTGAATAGCTGAACTCTCCTCAAACTAGATGATCTAGATGTGCCCCTGCTCCCTCTGAGTGGTTCTTTCTCTACAGTCCATCTGCAGATGGATGCGCGCCAGTCCTGGACCATCTACAGCCTGTCCGTCCGTGGGAATAGGATCTCTCCTTCACTGTGGTTCTCCTCGAGGTTTCTACTTTTTCCCACAGGTTTTTTGTGTGTAGTTTTTCCTCGCCGAGAAGGAGGGTCTAAGGACAGAGGATGTTCTGGGGCAGTTGTCCATATGCTAAAATCATGTGCACATTGTTTAACTTGCTTTTCTGTTTATTGACCAATGATGGAATCTTTGTCGCCCTTCGAGGCAACTGTTGTTGTGATTTGGGACGTTACAAAAATAAATTGAATTTTATGATTTAAAATGAAATTTGTGAAATAAAGCGTTGTCGTGCTTGAAACTGCACACTGATTAGTCGAGCAGAACACATTATGGGCAATGGGGGTAAACTGAGTTCAATACATTTCGAACTATTATTGTTTGACGGACGAGATATAAACATTTTGGATTTAAAGTTCAATGTAATCAACTGAAATTAAACCACCTGAAAGAGAAGTTGAATAGGAAAATGTATTCACAACATTAAAATGCGACTCCGGTGGGACTCGAACCCACAACCTTTGAATTGCATAGCTGCTGCCAACCTAGAAGTCCAATGCGCTATCCATTGCGCCACGGAGCCACCTGTTGAATAGATTGGCAACAGATTATTAATACTTTCTAAAATTATGGACTCGTGATATTTGAATTGGTATGGTGTAACAGAAAATGGCAGGGCAATTCGTGAATCAGCAAGCTCTCATGAGAAAATGCATACCCAGATAGTTGTTACAGAACAATTTGATAAATTCTGGTGCTGCTTATGTTTCAACAGCCATAATGCTCTATAATTAGATGGGCCAGCCCAGGCAAAGCCAGATTGCAACGAAAACGCTAAATGAAAAAAGGAAAAAATATATATTTACAAACTGTATATATGTAGCACTGGATCATTATAACTCGTGGAAATGTTGAATATGGTTTAATCCAGGTTAGATCGCCTTTGGATAATAAACCATATAAATACAATAATTGTCCATTCCAAATAGAGACGGTTGAAAATGCGACGGAAACAGCAACGCTCAAATATCTTCACCATATCCTGTCAGGAACGGAAGTGTGGAATTCCACTCCAAACGTTAATCATTTCCAGCACGAAGTGCGCGCTGTCAGCATCATCTCTGTGCAACCGTACGCCCATTCGTCGGTTAGTGTTCCCTTTCGTCTTTAATAGGCGTTGATTTAACCTACTTACATCGTATTACAATTGGACATGCTTGCTTAGGACACATATTTAAACATTTATATGAATTTATATAATCATTGAAATAGAAAATAGTTGTACATCTTTTGTGGGTGTTTTAGCGTATGCATGTGTAGTAACATTTCTTCACTGATTATAGGTCGGCCGTGTGTAACGCTTCACAGATATAGGAAAGGATTAAGTTAGTGTTTGTGGCGGATTCATTGATCGGCGCTTGCCCTGGTCGGCTGTTTGCCTTTTTTTCAATTTGAAGATTGCTTGTTATCAAGGAAGGCAACAGTAAGTGTACAAATGCCGTTTGTCTGTGTTGATTACGTCGCCTAATCTCCTCGAACTATCCCATTTACAACGCGTCCATTCTCCACTTCAAAAATGCATCCCATTTCCTGACTCGCCTTCACCTTCATTTTGAGGATGTGATCATGTAAGCGTGTTCAGTTGCAAAGTATCTTACCACCTAGTGATATTTCCTCCGCGCATTCAAAGGGTTTGTATAAACATCCAACACCCGAATTAGCACTAGCCACGAAAGGCACTGATCAACATAATATTGTTATAGGCCAACAAGGCTACCTAGCTAGTCTTGTGGGATACATTGTATCAAGCTTGATAAATGTTAAAATATTAGTAAGAAGTATCGCACATTCCTTCTTTCACTCAGTGGTCATCCATGCCCCCCTTCTCCCCGACTGTTGCTCTGTTTTGGTTTCAGGCAGATCATGCCCTTTTGTCTAGTGAGCCATGACTATTCTTTAGAACCGGCTCACTGCATATGAGAATTTGGCTGATGTTATGAATAACTCGCTGTCTACCCCTGTCAATTAAAATTCGCAAATGTTGTAGAACTGAACATTTTTTAAATCAATTTTAATATTTTGGCCTTTAATCTCGTTTTTTTATGGAATAGTCTCCAAGAAATAGCACTACAAACTTGATTGAGATATCGTATTTGTGGTTCGTCTGAAATTGTTTAAAAATTGCATTACTGTAACTTATGAAGACTAGTACAACTAGCACCACTTCTAACTCCAGTTGTCTGTCAACTTCTGTCGCACTTTTCCATCACAGAACACATTATTATTTGAAAAATGTATCTGAATATTGTGTCATGGAGGACTGTGCACTAACTATATGTCTGTGTATGGCCCTTCACAGTCATGTCATTCCGCAGAGGCGTGGTCCGACAGAGTAAATTCAGACACGTCTTTGCCCAGGCCTGGAAGACGGAGCACTGCATCGATGATGTGAGAGTGTCGCGCGTCACATGGGATGGGCCCCTCTGCGATGTCAACCCCAAGTTCATAGCTGTGATTATCGAAGCTGGTGGAGGTGGTTCGTTCCTCGTGTTGCCAATCAACAAGGTCTGAGTTTGACCACTTTTGGCCTGCTAGACCCTATTCATATTGTCTGTATTAGAGAGTATTTGATTAATACATTTCATAGAAGTGCCTCCTTATCTCAATTCTGGTGTCGTACTGTTTCCGGATTTGCTGTGTCTGCATTGAGCAAAAACAATGTTTAGCATTTTCTGTGTCCGCTAAGGTTTTAGTTTGTTAATTGGACGCGGACATTGCATAAGGCAGAAGTGTAACGTTGTTAGACCTGTCATAGAACTGCCACGAACTCTTGTGAACTCATGAGGCGACAGTGCATTTCAATTTCTGACAAACCCACCATGTCCAGTAACTGTGTGTCTTGCAGAGTGGCAGAATTGACCAGTCCGCTCCTACTGTGTGCGGCCATGCGGCCCCCGTGTTAGACATCCAGTGGTGTCCCCACGATGACAACATCATCTCTAGTGCCTCAGAAGACTGCAGTGTGAAGGTACAGGACAGAAACATCATACCTTCTGAGCCCCCATTTAGTCCATTGACTGCTGTATGTGTTTTTTTTTTGTCTGTATCTGCCATTTGTTAAAGAGCTTAATCCTCTCTCCTTGATAGGTGTGGCAGATCCCTGATGGGGGCTTGACCGCACCAATGACTGAGGCTTTGGTGACTCTTGAGGGACACAGTAAACGAGTTGGCATCCTGGCCTGGCACCCCACAGCTTTCAACATCCTCCTCACTGCAGGTAACGTCATCAGACTATATCTCTTTAAGTGGGCTGACAATTAGGCCACGACATTCCACATCACATGGGTTTGTACTAACAAAACCTCCTGCATAACATTACAACACTTGCTTCCTGGTGAATGTGCTTTTCTAGTGCATTTGCAGCCTTTTTTTTGAAGTATTGTTATTTTCAGCATTCTTTAGTGTCCTGAAATTCAAACTTGTATATCCATTTTTATTCCGTAACTTTTAAATAACTTTTAAACTGATTTTAGGAGAGTGAGGGACATATCTAAACTTGCTGTTAATGGTGTTGCTGCCAAACAGCTCCGTACCACGCATTATGCAAGAAGGGAATCAAATGACTAACGATCTGTAATGCAAGGCTATAAAGAGAACTTGTGGTGGTTAATGCTGACATGAATCCGAGTTCCTCTAAGAAAGCCTTATTATGATTTTATGTTTGCAATTGGTAAATTGTGCTCAAAACAAGCATGTTTCTTTGACTTAACTCCTTATCACCCTGTGAGTGGTTATGTATATTCATTAGTCCTAAATATCAGACTTTTTGATCAATTAAGTTTGCATCGAGGGAGAGAAAGTACTGTAATCAGGTCTCAGATCATCAACGGGTCATATTTTTTTCAAGATGCATATTGAAGCATGTGTTGGGTGTTTGTGTGTTTAGGCTGTGATAACCTGGTGTGTGTGTGGGACGTGGGGACTGGGGAGATGGTGTATCAGCTTACTGATGCCCACCCAGACCTGATCTACAGCGTCAGCTGGAACAAGGAGGGCAGTGCCATCTGCACGGTGTGCAAGGACAAGGCTCTGCGTGTCATCGACCCCCGCCGGGGGACTGTTCTCAAGGTGCCCCCCTCTCCCACTCACACCATGCTTATGTGTAGAACACCAACTAAAATGTTGAATTAAGTGGAAGCAACATACATTTGTCTAATCCTTGATTGGGTTACCTTTTTTGTATGCATATGCAGCTATCCTATCAGATTTATTTTATTTCAGGTGCTGGTTTAGAGCCAGTGCTCAAACCAGTTCTTTGTGTTTATAACCAGCTAATAATCCATGATACTGGTTTGATTTTAGCCCCAAAAGACAGCTGTACTAGACGAGCTGTGTGAGAACCACTTTGGTTGAGCATTACTGTGACAATACAATCAATCAGACCAACATAAACTACTGGCATAAAAAAAAAAACATAGCTAGCTGTACTAGTAGCCTACAATATTGGCTTTAAAACAAAGCAGAAGTGGTCTGTGTAGAAACACATGTTTCCCTTTCCCAAGCAAATCTGTTCTTTGAAGGCTTGCAAATTAAACCAGTTCAGAACTGGCTTCTAGCACCAGCGCCGCACCTGCTCTCGGGGTGATGTTGGTGGAAAAGAGGTATCAGTAGACTTACCTTGAAATTTGGCCAGGGTGACCTTTTATAAAAGCTTGGATGATGTCCTGTTGACAGGTAAGAGAGAAGGTCCATGATGGCACGCGGCCAATGAGAGCCGTCTTTCTCTCGGACGGGAAGATCCTTACCACTGGGTTCAGCCGCATGAGCGAGAGGCAGATGGCCTTATGGGATACGGTACAGTAAAACACAATCCCGCTCAGTCAGGTAGTGATGTATTGTAGAATATAGATAGATCCAATATATTTGTATTTATCCAAAACTTTGTTCACAAATATATTTGTGTAGAAGGATCTTTCTGAGCCAATGGCAGTGCAGGAGATGGATACTAGTAATGGTGTTCTCCAGCCCTACTATGACCCTGATACCAACATGATCTATCTCTGTGGAAAGGTACACTGCCCCTCACCTTACTAACATAGCATTTATTCCTAGAGCTAGCAGTGTGTCATCTTAGGGGATACACCTCTTCAGGGTGTTTGATTCAGCCCATAATCTGTTGATTTCTGTCAGGGGGACTGCACCATCCGGTATTTTGAGGTTACCGATGAATCGCCATACGTTCACTTCCTCAGCCTGTACAGTAGCAAAGAGCCTCAGCGGGGAGCTGGATTCCTCAGCAAACGGGGTGTGGATGTCAACAAATGTGAGATTGCCAGGTAAGCAGGTTTTACAGCATATTTGTTGCTCTTGATCAAAATGACCTGTCTTGTTTATTGTTCACTCCTACTTCCTTTTGCATGTTCTGGTGTGATTCAACGTTCTTTTTTCCATGCAGATTCTATAAACTGCACGAAAGAAAAGTGGAGCCCATCTCTATGACAGTACCACGCAAGGTAACACAAGACCCAGACGGAATGATCAACCATTTGTTTTTACCAGAAGTCGATTACTTTCTCAGTCACATTTTTAGCAATGCCAGTGTATCCTGGGTCATCCTGCCCTCTCTCTGGCTCTTGTCTCCAGTCAGATCTCTTCCAAGGTGACCTGTACCCAGACACAGCTGGGCTGGAGCCCTCTCTCCTGGCCGAAGAGTGGATCGCTGGACAGGATGCGCCACCCCTCCTGGTCTCCCTGAGTGGGGGATACTCTGCTCCCCCCTCCAAGCACAGAGACATCCTCAAAAACAAGCCCAAGTTGACATCACAGGGGTCTGGGGCGGGGTCCGCTTCCACCCCTGAGCAGGTCACCAACACCCCGGCGTCCACACACGTCGCCAGGGACACAGAGAGTGACTGGGCGGGGCAGCCGAAGGTGACCAGAGAGGCAGATGGGGCATCTGACCGAGTAAAGAGAGAGGCAAGAAAACTGCCAATTTGTCAGATCTGGTATTTAGGACTGCCGGATGATCATTCCAGCCCTGTAACCAAGATTGGGTTTTCTTTATTCAAAACCTTTCCTTAAATAACCAACTCAATTTCTCCTCTATTCCATTCCCTTCTGTACCCTTTCCCTTTGCCTCCTGCTGTCCCTCATCTCTATTTCCCCTCTCCTGGCCCAGGAGGAGGTGCTGAGCGAGGTACTGGCAGAGGTCAAGGCCCTGCGTTCGGTGGTGCTTGCCCAGGGCCAGAGAATTGAGCTGTTGGAGAGGCAGCTGGCACGCATTGAGGATGGGGACGTATGAAGGCGAGGGTTCGGATGCAGTGGGGACGCCACTACAGCCAATGGGCATTCTGATGTAACTCCATAGACCATAGCCTTACTAGAATCAGCAGAACCTTAAGCTATCTGCACATAAGTGGGAGAATGTAGTGGGAAAGTGTAGCTCAGTGACCAACTGAGTCACAGTTACAGAGAACCTGGTCAGGAGTTGTGAATGAGCAGAGGTCAATTACCCCCTACAGCCCTTTAGATGCCGCTTTGATTAATGGGGGTGTAATTAAGGGATATCATCTTGTATACAGCATAAGTTAACTTTAGAGGGGAGCACAGTTAAGAATCGGCGCATTATGCAAATATAATTTAAAAATATGGTATTCTTATTTAGCAGTACAAATAAATTCCTTAAACACGGGCCATCTGAAGTTTCATTGACAAAGGGATATTTTTACATTGGGCTTAAATATGAAGTAATGTACTAAACAGAGCAAATCATTCGCATCATAACTGTGTGTACATCCTCAGTAACAACTAAATCCCTCACATGTGTATTATAAATCAGGTAGATACAGCTGCTGATTGTGATTTAATATCAGACATTATAATTGATTCCGTCTCCTTTTGCATTTATACATTCATGGCTTTTTCGGTTATTGTTTTTGATTAAGACACCACAAATTATTGAAGTGAATGAGATTTAAGTGAAAAGGTAAGGACCTTTATTTTACTTTTAAAAGTTGAAGGTGATTCATGCTCAGATTTTTACTTCCTGAAATAATTCCTAATTATAAAATCATAATGTGTATGTAATACACGGAACAGGCATACTTCAGGTTATTGTACTGTACATGATGATCATTTGTGATGTCATAAGGGGCTAATAGATAGCACTGTCCATAAAGATCTCTTATTTAAGTAGATGGATGATGTGTGTTATCATAAAGGGCAAGTAGGTAGCACTGACTATAGAGATAGTCTATCTATTTAAGTAGAAGGGATCCAGTTCAAACATGGTACAAAAGTACAACCTCCATTTGGCCAAACAGGCTTTGAGTCAATATATTTCCATAAACATCAAAACAACTGGCATGGCAAAATTATGGGCTATGCAATTGCCAATTCAGAGGTTGTGTCTTAATGAAGAAACTGATGTGCAGAGTCACATGATAAATTCTATGTATGAATGACATATTTGTTTGACACCTTTCAGAGCACCTTAGGAACTGCTTAGGTAACTATCAAAAATAAGATAGCTTTTCCAGGTTGCTTCCATTCTATTGACCTATTCTGTTGAATATCATCAAATCATACAATCCTAATTTACATCTTGTAAAATTGAGTTCAAGAAAGTTATTGCCCAAAACAATGTGTTTTAAGTAGGAGTATCTGAAACCACAAGTGCTTCACAGCACAGAACTAAAAATGTTACAATGAAATATGAGGTTTTTTTTTGTGTTTTTTACTGTTTGAATTACATAATCCAAGTCTGTAGTCATTGTTCATCTGTTTTACACGAAGCTAGAGGCAGCTGTTGTATTTGTGATTTAGTATTGAAAAGGATGTTGGACAGAACTGCAAAAAAGGAAAGTTATGATTTTAGCAATTCTCACTTACCTCACTCTTGTTGAAGGGATAGCTACTTCGGGTAACTTTCACAAGTTTTCTTCCTTGATTATTAAACATGATTAACTTTTCTTTATGCACTGACTGTCTTACAATTGTTATTTGTTTGTGGTCATAAAACAAAAAGGTGACACTGCACTGTGCAATTCCAATAAACATTCCTTCACTACTGTAGCTTATATGTTGGCTTTTTATGACCTTATGTTACCGTGTGATTAAACTGAAGCTATAAATGTCACATGTTGTTGGTTAATTCATGTGAGACAGGTCACTCCTGTACCACAGTGACTAACAGCTGTGGTTAAGTTCTATTTGTATCTTCCATTATTTTGCATATTATGCATGTTGGAATACAGTTACCATTAAAAGTATAGAATGATCATGCTTTTATTAGTGGGCAAACCAACAAAATCAGCAAGGGATAAAATACTTTTTACTCTCACTGTACTTGATGTTAAAGTTTGTATTCTTCTGCTGAGTTATTAGCAGGATGTGGTCAGAAGCGTTAGGTGGTTCCGAAGCCATGTGGTCGTACTTTTGAACCTTCTGTTTGTTCCACTGCTGACTTCCTGTCTCTCAGCGCCGACTGCAGAGATCATCTCAGTAAATGTAACTCTAAATCCTAACAGGCACAGTACACAACTTTGATACGTCTAATCCTACATGAATACTGTGCATGCTACACACATGACCAATTTCTGGTGTTGTAGTAAATAATTTAAGAGATACTGCTCTGTAATGCAATGCTAAAATCACTACATATGTTATTTTCAATTAGCTATTTACTGCCATTCACATACAATGTGCAAATCTATTGAAAATAACTGCAAGTTTAAAGCAACTTTGAGTTCAAGACTAGCACAAAATATTCACTTCTCCAACTGGGCGTACAGTAATCCACAGTACTGTACAAAATGACGTTCACCACAGAACAGCTTCCTCTTTTATGTGTTTAAGGTACATCTGATTATCACACATTCCATATGCCTCTGCAGTACTGCTTGTGTTCATCTGCTATCAAGAAACATCTTAAAATTCATTGAACTAAATACCCACTCCCATGTTTCCTGTCCTGCTGTTGGTGTTTCTAACTTAGTCTGCCGCATTGCTCTCTCTCCTTTAATTTGTCTTAAAGTAAGTATTGCAGACACACCCCTGTCATAACTTCCTGTCTCAAGGGATGAGTTATCTGCTTGTCTGTTGAAAACTCAGCATCCCCCGGTTCACACGGCAACACAGCGGTAAGAGTTAAAAAATATTTTCTATAATAGTTCAAAAATGTAGTCTATGTTAATGGTTTTCTGCTTTCTGGTTTTCTTCCCTGTGTTGTTTTGTCGTCATTTTTTCCACTGTTTGCCATTCCATCCTTAAAATGCTCTACTTTCACCTATTCTCTTTCCTCCACCTTGTCCCTCAGAATACTTTATCTCTGTCACATGTCACGTTTCACATCCATATCTAGATTTTTTCCATTTTTCTAATGGAGTGGATTTAAGTATTGCATTTGAGTGGGAAAGAAATGCAGCAGCCACATTTGGGATTATGTTCAGTATTCCCTTGGCTGCAGACAATGAAGCGTACATGTATTTCACTCCTACTTTTGTTAACGTATGGATGATGAATAATAAAAACCTGCACTGTATAGAAATAATTAATGTATAGATGTTACTTTATATTAGTGTCCTACTTTATTTTCAGTATTGAGCTTGCTGTAAAGGTAACGGATGGGAAGACTGTATACTGCTTCAAATAGTGTTAGGATATTATGGTAATACACCAACGGAAATGAGAAAGAAGGAGAAAAGATGTGCTGGCTTCCTGTCAACGATGCCGCTACAAATGAGGGTTTCAGAGCCCTCCAGCTACTTCCTTTGCAAAAAAAGTTATATCTGCAGTGACCATAATTTCTTCAGTACTTACCTATATTTTATAATTGTTTACTATCATGACACAGCAGAACGTGCAAGTTACAAATCAAACCTTGTCCTTGACTAAAATATGTATGTATATATAGACATGTTCTAATGGATGAGTTCCATAGGTTTCATCTAAACTTAAACTGCCTCAGAAACCATGTCTAAAAATGTAGGGAATAACTGCAAATATAATGAATCCTTACTATTGAAATGTAGACTGTTTAATGCACTAGTTTGTGACTAGTAGGTGACTTTCCCTTCAAAGAGAATGAAATGCACTGTAAACTGCATAATTAATAAACACATGCCTTTCTTTTCAGGTTCTGTCAATGAATATACTCGGTACTCCATCTTTTGGAAATTATAGCGTTGCTTTGACTTTGTTGTTGACGAGAGATAAATCAACTTACTTGAACTTTGTAGAAATCTACTTTGACAGGTATGTAACACAATATGCTACAGACAAACAAAAATTTGATTGTGTCCTATCAGAAGACTTCTGTTCACTTCATTCATGTTCAACTTCAGAAACATTAGAATAAACTATGTTTTTGCTGTCTTTACTGGGTATGGACCAATTCTTCTCCAATAGTCAAAGACAGTTTAAGAATTGTAACGTCCATAATTTCTAGTATTTGACATCAGATTTGTATATTTTAACAAACCTCGCAATTAGGAATTACTTTTTTTATTTTGAGCTCAATTTATCTGGTGACCTCATATTGATCAAATTTTAAACTAGCAGGTTAAACAATTCTTTACTCTTTTTGCAGGCCTGTCTAAAGTACCCATGCAGGACCAGACTAAATCTCATCCTGTGGTAGTGACTCTCTGTATCCTTCTTGTCCTCCTCATTCTTCTTTTGGTCTACTTGTACGTTAAACTGAACCGTGAAACTAACGGAAAGTATACACTTCGCAGAATGGTATATAGGGAGGGAGGAGTCAGAGACCGGGTGAGGGGTGGAGTCAGAACTCTGGAGACCCACCTAAGTTGCCACCTCTGGCCACATGGTGAGAGTGATGGCGAGAAAGACAGAGAAGAGAGCGAAGATGAGAGGGATATGGAAGAAGGTAGCAAAAGAGGCGAAAGCAAAGGACAGGAGGAAACGGAGAGGGATGAGGGCCATGACTCGTCGGATGACTACTCTAGTTTGGAAGGCTGTGACCTGAGGGACAGACTAGAGGGTAGATTTGAGAGGGAGAGAAGGAGAGAGAGCATGGGTAAGGAGGAGAGAGAAGCAACAAATTGCGAAGCCAGAGAGGATGGAGGGGTCAAAGGAGGTGTTGAGGGAGGACAGGGAAACAGAGGAGATTTACAGATTGGTCTGAAGCAGTTCTCAGGGGGTGCCACCTGGTCTGAGGAACGGAAGAATCAAGAAGATGACAGCAATGTGACTACATTTTGAGATCAAAAAGAGCACAGTCATTTAGTTTCATGCTCAAGAAATCAATTTTCAGGTGTTTTATGCAACAAAATTAAGGCACAATGACAGAGATGTGTAAATTAACTGCTAGTGATATATTTGCGGTGTACGGGGATGTTACACATGTTCACTGTTTTGTGTTACTTGCTGCCTATGATTTCAGGCAATGCAAGTATCAGGCTTTGACACAAATTATGCTTGATGCTGAATGGTGGGTTATCATAAACTTGTTACTGAACGTGCATCTCTTTAAAATAAAAGTTTTTTGTGCTTAATGTTTCATAGTAGGCTACCCTAGCAGTGAGAAATAATGCATGGGGTTACAGGCTAATAAATATCTCATTGTTATTAATGTGTAGAAAATTATGTATTTTGTAAAGTCAAATTATGTATTTTTAAATTACACACTGGCCTGTCATGATATGATGATTTGAAGAACATTAAACCCTTCTTTAAGATTGATTATGTTTGTGAACTTACTCAAACTAAATGTGATGATTATATGTAAACAGTTACATATAGTATATATAAAAAATGTTTAATAAATTGTTTAATTTCCCTCGTATAAAATAGTGGGGATGTAGCTCAGTGGTAGAGCGCATGCTTCGCATGTATGAGGTCCCGGGTTCAATCCCCGGCATCTCCATATCTTTTAGACTGGCGTGAGTGGATGATACGGTTACAAAATATTGCGTCAGCATTCACACAGTTTGGACCGTAGTCTATAATCATATATGATTCTAACAGCTCACCAGCTCTCCGAAAGTAAGTGAATTTGTGTTGACTTATGCGGCCGCTCCCTTTATCATCAGTCATGGGCGGAGCTTTCAATCAGAATTTTTGGTTGCATTCAGTCGATTGGCCCGTGGTCTTTCTAAGGCGTGGTCATGTACACGTCCACGCACATCGCAATTATTTTTCTGACAAATAACACATTTTTCGCCGGGGTTGGCATGCCATAATATTATGTGATATATCATGACTGTTCCTTATTCAAGTTAAACCCACTCATTTCATGCAAGCACATCTGCGGGCTGATTGCGCGTTATGATTTTTCAGGCCCAACTGCGCGTTCGTAGACATTTCACACAAATAGGCTACACCACATTGAGCCTGACATATACCGGTAATATGAGAGCAATTATGTAACACGAATCTCATGTTGTTGTTTTTTCACTCATGGACCGCAGTTGCAGAACCGGGAATATGTTTATGCAGAACGATGGATAATCATTAAAGCAGCCAAAAACTCTACAACAGTCTGACCAAGACACAGAAAGCGAACTAAACTGCCGTCCATTGGTAAATATTGATACTGCTTTACTGTTCATTCATATTAAACATGCATTTGAATGTACCTCGACTATTACAGTTTAGACGGTTCTATTGCCAAACAGCCGTTTCAAATGAAGTCTACTAAAATATTTTGTTCCTTGGTCTTGACTAATTTAGGAGTGAACATGTTGATGCTGTGTTTGCTCATTTTATTCAAATACAAAAATGCGCCCAGAAGTTTGGATGGTACATTCTGGCTAAATCAAAGCTGCCTAGATCTGTCACTTGTTACAGTAACCCACTTCACATCTGCTTCACTGATATGGGACCAAAATGCATTTAAACACACCCTAACTTGTTCGTGTCTGGATAAGATACAGTAGACGTCATTTGTCTGCATAGGGAGTAAAATGCAACGAACCTGCAAGATTTTGTTTCTAGCTTTATATAATAAAACGATCCATCTCCATTTCCATTCGTTGTAACAAAGAGATGATGTGATTGCCTTACATACAGTAGGCTATATCAACATGGAAGGTAGGGTCCACCACTATTGTCAGCATCGCTGCTCCACTGTCATTTAAACATTTCTCGAGAGATAGGACACACGATGGCTTGCCAATTTGTACAAGATGGATGCAACACTGGTTATAGATGCGCGTAAAATATGATATTTTATCTGACGAAGACTACCTTGAGCATGCATTGACGATGTTTTCATTTGCAGGAGTAGGATGTTACTAGCGTCTGCCGTAGTGGTATGGGAATGGCTGAACGAGCACGGACGCTGGCGGCCTTACAGCCCGGCCGTCTCTCACCACATCGAGGCAGTCATCCGCAACGACCCGCGGGGTGGTAGTGTTGTATTAGGCCAGGTGGACACTCGTCTCTCGCCCTACATCATTGACTTACATTCCATGCACCAGTTCCGCCAAGACACAGGTAAGATCATGACCATATGTGACAGGTTTATCTTTTCTATAACCACAATAAAATAAACCGAAGACGGCTAAAAAGGGGTCCCAAATCCACTGCGATAGAACTAGTGTTGATTAGCTGTTTTTGTTATGCTGTTTTAAAGCAGGCCCAATATTGCCTTGTCCTATTGGGTGTGTTAGCGCACTAGATGTAGCTCTTTCGTGGGTAACTGTGCAAGGCCTTGTTTGCTTTCGTCTGCAGAGTTGCTCCCAGTAGCTTAAATAAAGCTTACAAATGTATTCATACAATTGCTCAGGATAATCAGTTTAAAATATTTATTTGTAAAAGATACCGTTTTGTCTAATTGCTCGCTTCTTGGTGCGTTAGAGGCCTATTTAACAAGTGTTGTATTCACTATGAGGGAGGGGTTTTAAGTCAAATATCGTACGTGTGCCATTCTTCAACTCTTATTTTGACAGAGGCATGCGTAGGCTCTCACAGATAGGTCAGTTAAAGCATATCAAATGAATCCCCTGCTTGTCTTAATTTATTAATGATAATTTGGGAGATTCTCAGGAGCACGTGCATCACAGATGAAATACCTAGGTTGCTTCCTCAGACTTAATGTGCTGTGTCATACCTTTCTTTGGAAATTCCTCTTTTAAAAACGTCCCTTTAACTTGCATCTCATTTCACGAAATGAAATGCACTCTCCTCCATTTTCACCCTCTCCTGCTCTGACTGAGGATCTTGGCACAGAAGTGTCTTCTCACACAGAGAATTGTGGGAGGGCAGGGCCAGATGTCTTAACTCTCTTTGCCCAAGTCCTCACCACGTTACCATTTGCATCAACTTCATCTGACAAAAGCTTTAGTTCAATTTGTTTCCCAACCAAGCTGCTTAGCAGGAAACTGCAGGGGATGGGGTGTCCAAGTCCAAATATGGGAGAGGGAGAGGAGCTGTATTGCCAAAGTCTGACATCATTGGAGAAGTGGGTGGATTTGGAGGGAATGGGTTCAATGAACCCATGGGTTCAATTGGTCTGTTACATCCATACATGTGGCCATTGGTCATGAGATTCATTCTAAAGACTCATTCTACTGGAAAATGGTTTTTGCTACGACAAATAATAATTACTGGATATCGATCAAGAATATTCAATTTTAGAGTGAAAAGTCTGAGCAATTACTGTTGTCAAGGATTTGACCAAAAATCCTTGGAGTAACTCTGAACTCTGGAAAAGCAAACATGGCCACCTCTGGGCTGGATACAGGCCAATGGCCTATCAGAATCGAGGACATTGAGTACCGTTACCAGGGGCAACCTGTTTGCCCAAATTCTTTACAGTCACACACAAACATGTTGAATTTGTTGCCTTAATACTTTGCTTGTTCACCACAAATATTACAGTAGCAACATGCCTACCAAAACGTGTCTCTGATCAAATCCATGACTGTAATCAGAAAAAAACACAAGATTGATTTTTAAAAAACATTCAAGTTCTTTAATGGTAAAATGTTGAAATACTGAGAACATAGTTGAACATATTATGAAAATGTATGATAGTGGACTACCTTTTTCACAAATATCAATTATTTTAGTCCTGTTGGTTTCTTTAACCGGGATCCTAATGAATTATGCCAATGCAAAGTGTGACAGCCCTGTCTCTGCCACCCAGGTACTCTACGGCCTGTGCGTCGCAGCTTCTACGACCCAACTTCAGCGCCGGGCCAGGGCTGGCTGTGGGAGTGGGAGAACGACACGGGCTCCTGGACTGCCTACGACACGGAAGTGGGTATCGCCATCCAGGCGGCACGTGACCGCCAGCAGCCCTGGCTGGACCTGGCGCCGCTGGGCTTCTGCTACCTCATCGATTTCCAGAGCATGACCCAGATCAATGGGCAGACGCAGCGCTGTAGGCGTATCCAGAGACGCTCGGACCTAGCCTACCCATTGGTGTCAGGGCCCCTGCCCAAGTCCCACCACGCCTGGGGGCCTGCTCCTGGGGGACTCTTGGGGGTGGGGGTGTCTGGAGTGGGCATGGGGCTCGGGGTGAGTGGAGGTGGGACTGGAAATGGCAGTGCCTACCCAAGCGGGGCCCTGCCAGCCTCGGCTATCACGTCTCTGGGACAGCCGTGCGCTTGTCAGCAGTGCATGCTGGTCCTTAGCGTTAAAGCGGGCGCCATGTCAACTCACACCCTTGGGAGAAGGCCTCCTCAGAATAAACCGCCTAGTCCCAAATTTGGGGGTTACTCTGCCATGGGGGGGTCATACTCGCTAACCCTACCCCGCCCCCCATCCATGTCCAGGTCTCTCTCCCCTCACAGGACATCTCTGGGAGGGGCTAGTGGCGGGGGCGGGGTTGGTGGTGGCAGCTTTGCCCACTCGCTGTCTCTCTTGGGCTCGGCCACGGCCGCCCTCTCTCTCAACTCCACCCGCCCGCCACCCCCTCCTCTTCCCCCTCCGCCCCCACCTCCGACCTCTTCCGTCCCCGTCTCCAGCGCCACCTCCCCACCGCACCCCTCCTCCTCCCTCTCGGCCTCTTCTGCCCTGCCGCTGGTGCCCTCTCCGGCCCAGCCGCTCATTTCCACTTCTGCCTCCTCCTGTGCACCCTCACCCTCTGCTCGCGTCCTGGGCCCCGTGTCTTCGGCTGCTGCTGCCTGTGCTGCGCCTCTACCGCCCCGTGCCAGCCTGGCAGGGCTGAGTCGACCTGCCCTTCAACGCATTGCCATGGCCCAGTCCCGTGCCCTCATTGCGTCTGGGTGAGTAGCCTATCTGACGAAACATAGCACAACACTATGAAAAGCTGACTGAAAGTGTTTGTTCAAACTTAAGTCAACTTAAATTAACTTGACTGAAGTTAAGTTTGATGCAATTTAGAGTTTTTGTGCTCATTTGAGTGTCCATAAAGAGATATAATGATAGTAAAAAAAAAAATCTTCTAGACTTAGTTTGGACTTATGCAGTTGGCTACCCTTATTTGTCTCAACTCAAAGTATATGTTCTTTTTTGAAAACCTATGACTGAAAAGAATTTCATTCAAAGCACCAAAAAGCAAGTCATGCCCAGAGGTGCTGTTAAGCTTCTGACACAAACACTAATTAGCATCCACACACCTTTAATCTTTACTGCAAACACTGCCTGATCGGGAATTCCCATGTAAACACATTCCATTCACATCAGATGAGTTGCATTCTCACACATTTACACACCCATCCATCCATCCATCCATTTTCTTCCGCTTATCCGGGGCCGGGTCGCGGGGGCAGCAGTCTGAGCAGGGAGGCCCAGACTTCCTTCTCCACGCACACCACCTCCAGCTCCTCCGGGGGGATCCCGAGGCGTTCCCAGGCCAGGCGAGAGACATAGTCCCTCCAGCGTGTCCTGGGTCTTCCCCGGGGCCGCCTCCCGGTAGGACATGCCCGGAAGACCTCCCGAGGGAGGCGTCCAGGAGGCATCTGAAACAGATGCCCAAGCCACCTCAGCTGGCTCCTCTCGACGTGGAGGAGCACCGGCTCTACTCCGAGCTCCTCCCGTGTGACCGAGCTCCTCACCTCCTTCGCTTGTTTGAGCGGGGGTTCGAGTGGCTCATCCTCGCACCTTATTCTCTAAGGGAGCGCCCAGCACCCTGGCGGAGCATTACAACTCATTTCTCGACGTTGTATCCGAGATCTCGTCCTTTCGGTTCATTCCCTCGCAAAAGTTCATTCGTACCTTATATAGGCTCCTGAAACCGCAGTGGAAAGCTCGATAGAACCCTCTCTCGGCGGTTAAAATTGCAGAGCTTTGCCCTTTCCTGGCTCAAGTCTTCCTTCTTTGCACCTGACTCGCGACCGGTACAGGAGAGAGCGATTCAACTTAAGGGACGCGGCCCAGAGACCTGCACTCCTTGATGCACCGCCTGGTAATCTCATACTTCCGTCCTTTCCCCTCACTCGTGAAAAAAGACCGGCAGCACAGGAGATGGGAGTACGCTGAGACTCCTCACTTGAAGAAGGGCTACCCTCAAACACCCACCCGGAGGGAGCAAAAGCCACCTTCCTTTACCGGTCGAGGAAACGCGGATGGCCCGGTCAAATATTGGGAGGGTGCTGACCTTCCCATCTTCGACCGGCAGCTTTACACTCGCTTGAAACCCACTCTAGTGCAGCGGTGCTGTAGGTCCCCGGTTCCCGTGGAGCCATCAAGGACCTACAACATCTGACGATAGCAGAGATGAAGATCCTGTGCTCCCCGGAACCAAGAACAACCCCGCTCTGACCCCTGGGCGCTGTGCCTGAGAAAATTCTGGTCCATGAAGAAAAATGAACAAAACCCGTGACCAAAGGGCAGGCCTGATGGCGGAGTCCAAACATGCACAGAGAAAACACCAGGTTCGAGACCTTACCTAACCTCCGGGCAATGCGAACACAAGCTTCCTAGCCTCAGGTCA